>QDHC01006466.1:255527-270954 GCA_013186455.1 Papilio dardanus tibullus | reverse complement strand
TCGTTTTTGTTTTAAAGAATCTCCAATGAGTGTATCGCTCCCAGTCTCACGATTTACAACGTTATCTGGTCTTTCACCAGGTTGAAAGTCAGGGTCTAGGGTGTGGAATTTGATCAGCACCGGAGTAGAATGCACAGTGGATGCTGAATTTGGTACCCATAGATCAGTTTCACGTATCGAAACTAGATCCTCCTGTAAATTCAGAAGCAATGAATTAAATGCAATTTACCGCTACTGAAAATCTGTTTAGGCAAATTACAAATATGTAGTATTAACAATGGGTGTACAAAAACATGACACCTATATAAAATTACATTTTATTAAACAAAAATACTATGAATTATGTACAATATTTTAAAGAAAAAAGGTATTTTTACCTGCAAATTACTGATATCTTTAGACTCATCAGTGGTAAAAATGAGTTCAATATCATCCACCTCTTCAGACTCGTTACCACTGGCATCCTCTCTATCATCAGGCGGTCTGGGTTCCATCGGAGTGGTGCCTCCTTCAGAAAACACTGAGTTATCACCCTCTGACAGAGACCTGGAAAAACATATTTAATAGCACAAAAATCTGGATGTTTTTTATTTAAAAAAAAACATGTATTTTCATTATAGCCCTGTTTTTTTTAACTGGATAAGTGAGAAATTTTTGACAAGAGCCATTTTATGGTCCCAGCAGAAAAACTCTATAAGTGACACTGATATTGTGGTCTCTTGGACTCTAGTTAATCCATGTTTGACTATATTTTAAAATATTCACCTAAGACTCAAATCATCAACATCCAAATTAAGTGTGTCCTTCCTTCTGAGCTTCTCAGTGTTTTCTTTAACAACCAGATTCTCTTCAGATGTAATCCTCACTTGAACATCGAATTTATCAACTTTAGATTTAACTTCACCTTCATTGGGTACGGCCATTTTGATATTCTCTTTTGATACTGTTTTAAAATTTATCTCATTCCCATCAGAGTCAATAAAATTATCAAAATGCTCTTTCTTCTCTTTAAATTGAAATGCTGAATCTTTTGATTCTCTTCTATGGAAGTTTTCCTTTTGATTCTCAGTGGAATCTGTTTCTGAAGTATTGCTGGACACACCTTCTTTTACTGTTCTAACTTTGATTTTAACATCAAATTTTGATAATAATTCCACTTTAGTTTTGTAACTTGGTAGTCCTTTGTCTTTAGTTATTGTAAACTCACTGTTAGGGTCTTCAAATTTATCAGATTCTAGTCTTGGAGTCTCTATGTCGGTTATACTAGATTTAGAGTTCTCCTCTTGGATGTTGTCTAGTCTTTCTGATGAATATGTGTCTTCCGATTGTACCGGTTTTTCAATAACGACTTTATTATTTTCAGTTACAGTTTCAGGTTCAACTCCACTATTTATACAATCCTTAACAATGTCTGTTGGATTGTGTGTAACTTTAAATGTTGTAGTTTCCGAACCTTCTCTATCATCCAATCCTGAGTCAATAATTTTACGTCTTAAAATATGATTTTCCACAGTCAATTTCTCTATAACATCAGCAAACTCTAAGCAATTAGAGTGTTGCTCGTATTTTTCTTTTAACTCTTTTAATTCATTCTTTGATACCTCTAAAGCGGTCCTCAAAGACACAACAGTCTGATGCAGAGACCTCACTGTATCCAAATGCGCAGTCCCTTGTGGGACCGACTCCAGCCTGCCACTGGCCATTCCACCATATAATCAGTCCTTAGTCCAATATCCAACAACCCATACATGACTAAAGATATTTTAATAACACTTTAATTGACAATCACAATGCTTTCCATCGCAATTAAAACATTTTCTCCATAAACAATTCACGTTAGTTTAGTTATTAGTGACAGAAGTTACAGAAAAATCGATACACACACATTTTTTTCCCATTGATTGATAAACCCACAGAAACACGCTCACGCATTTTACAATCCTTATCACGTCTTAGATGAAAAACTTAACGGCGTATTTGACCCGGAGAGTGCGCAATCGATAAAACAGCCGGGGTAAAGAGGATCATTAAATTAAGACCCTCAAAGTTTCCTGGGAAAACTTTCAGCTGGTACGAACGACTGATAAATACCAACACGAAAGCCAACAATTAACTCAAAGTATTATCTCCCGATCGTTTTGACAAGGCTGTTAGACTTAGCTATAGGTAGATGTTCTAAAAACTTCCCCTATTTCTCCTTGTAAACAAATCAATACTTGAATTTGGTGTCGGCTTCGCGGGTGGCTGACGGCTGACAGATAAGGAGCTCCGATGTTGTTTTCTCCCTTTGATCCATATCTGTCAACAAGTAACCTTGCTTTACCTTATTTTATTAATTTCTCTTGAATCAAATATTTGTACTTAAAATCGCTATATCCCATGAGATTTAATGCTCTTAAAGTTCTTTGAAGTTAATTAGTTGGTCCAATATAAAGAAACATCGTCAAACAATTTTATGTAAGATTGCATGTAACCGAATGTTTTGAAAGTTGTTAAATGTCAAAGTCATATGTTTTGATCCTAACCTAGAAAAAACCCTTTGCTCAATAAACAATGCCTGATTTTTTTCAAATTAAAACATAAGTGTAAATTCCACTATGTTTAACATACATAAATTAAATTTATATTCAAGATCTTTCTTAATTTTACAAGCTCGTTTCAAAACAAAGACTCATTGGGTAATATCTTTATAAATTGAATTTAATATCATAGTTACAGCGTTTTAATAGTTTATGTTTGCAGGCAAAACAAAGAAGGAAGACTGGCCCGAAATACAAAGCATTAAACCATTTTGACGACTTCTACGGGTCGGTTTTTGGTGAACAATGGCCCCCAATGAGAGAAGCACTGCTTAGAAAATCTAAATACGTCGCTCTTATAAATAATTATGGAGATGCAGATGAAACTATGAAATATCTTTCTAATAAAGGTAAAAATTAAAAACAACAAGTTGTAGTTACAGAGTTTAAATATAAAAGTAACCTATATATAGATTGATGTTAATTCTTACAGGTGCACATTGTCTTAAAGATTTAATGAAAATACAACAATCATTTTCCGATGAATATGAGCCAACAGAACCAGAGACAACAGAAGCTAAATCACATACAAATGTCATAGACAATTATATATCTAGACTACAGAATGATGAAGTTTCAGAAGTTTATCCAAAGAGCGACAATATACCAGAAAAAATAGACTTAAGCGATAATTTTCATAAAATAAAAGATAATAAAAAAGACGACATGTAAGTGATAGTCTTTTATTTAGGGCATATACAGTTAAACATGGATAAAGGAAAAACATGTATAAGGGAGTCATTCTCTGGTCCCAGTGGAACAGCTTTATCACACATTTGTGGTTCCTCTGGCATTGCAGATGTCCATGGGCGTCGGAACAATTAACTTAATTGATCCGCTGCTTGTTTGCCCCTTTTTCCTATAAAAAAAAACTCTGAATAGACAGAAGCCTCTATATATTAGACAAATATTGCAGTCCCTCGGACTCTTACTTACCCAGGTTCAACTGTATTTTTTATTTTGTTTTTAAATTCCATACAGGCTATGTTACAAGCGACAGCTAGAACTATCTTTATAAAATTGTATTAAAAAATGTTATAAACAACTTTGTAAATAAAAAAATGTAATTTAGTTCGACCCATGATGGACTACATTTTTCCACAACTCTACAATGCGCGTATTTTGCGTGACTTCACACATATCTTTGAATTTCTTTGCCGATATGTGCAGCATCATGTAACAACAAAAATAAGTAACTTTACTTATTTATTACAGAGTGACAGTAAATAGAACATTAGAGGAAGCGATAGATAATGCAGAAATAGACCAGTCTAGAGTAATTGAGCCGTCTATGGGGATCAATTCTGAAGTTCTATATCAATATATACCCGCAACTAAACTCAAAGGATTGGACGACTGGGTGCCTGAGTCACTTCATTACTCCTATTATAACAGTAGTAAGTGTAATCTATAATTCTATACTAATATTATAAAGAGAGAAATTTTGTATTTTTGTTTGTATTGAAATAACTCAAGAACTACTGGGCTGATACCAAAAATTCTTTCACCATTACAAAGTTACATTATCCCCGAGTAACATAGGCTATATTATTTAATTCCATGTGGACGAAGTCACGTTACTTGTACATATTATAATAATAAAAAACATTATATCTTACAGCAGACAAAGATTTTCCGTTAATAGTAGAGCCGGAAAGAGAATTTAGTTTTCCGGAGCATCTGAAAGTGTTCACATATGAAATGAACAGCGATTGGACCATGTTCCCTGAACCAAAGAGATCACAAACAGGTAAAACTCACAAAATGGTAAAAATACATACAACAACAACAACAACACAACTCACGCCCGTAACCCAGAGGGGTAGGCAGAGACAACGGACCTCCATTTGGCACGATCCTGACACACCTCTCTCGCTTCATCTACATTCATACATCTACGCATGCATGCACGACGATTACGCGTACTCTTAATAAAATACATACAATAAACACAAAAAATCAAATACACACTTTTTTATATACTCAAACCTGGAGTCCCATTTTCTTGTCCCGACGGACAACCTTCATAAGCGAAAATCTATTTAGAGAGGAACCTCTAAGGGAGAAGAATAGCAGTCCCTTGGACCCTCGTTTATCCGGGTAACGACTGTATATAGATAATAGTGATTTTAAAATTGTTATTAATCATCATCACCAGCTCGCTAAACGTTCCCACCGAGGGGCTCGGAGCCTACATTTAGGAGTGACTAGGCCGTAGTCAACCACGCTGGGCAAGTGCGGGTTGGTTGACTTCACACATATCATTGAATTTCTTCACCGATATGTGCAGACATCACGATGTTTTCCTTCACCGTAATAGCGTCGGATAAATACGTACATATGAAATTCGAAAATCGAAAAACACATTGGTACATGGCGGGATTGGAACTCGGGACCTGCAGATTACAAATTAAGAGCTTAACCCCTGAGCCACCGACGCTTTATTTATTTTAAAATTGTTATTTTATGTTATAATCAGGTGTATTTAATTACTATCCTTTGGACTGCGGTAGCGTGTTAGCAGTGCTGGCACTCTGCTTGTCCCCGGGCGATAGGTTACTAGATTTATGTTCGGCGCCGGGAGGCAAAGCACTAGTCGCGTTACAGACTTTGTTACCTGATGTTGTAGTTTGTAACGATGTGTCCATATCTAGATCTAATAGGTGAGTTTTAGCATGCCTATTTTAATGTCAAAGAGATATTATACATAGAGGGAGCGCTCCATAGTAATTTGACAGCAATATGCGTGCCGCGTAAGAAATTATTAAAAAATAAAATGTTTACCAGTATCGTGAAAATTTTCCCAGGTTTGGGAAAAAGTGTTTTTTATTTTTATAAAATAAACCGAAGAATGAACTAAAACATTCATTAAAATGTTAATTATTCTTTTTCATTATTATTATTTTATTTAAAACAATTTAAATCTAAACAATTTTTAACAAATAATATTTTTGTTTTGTGGTTGTTATAATTTTTTAATTAGTCTTTTAAAAATGTCTCGATTAATTATAATATTAAACTTTAGTGAATAATATGAAATAAAATTAAATTATAAGAGAAGAGGTTACATTCGGTCAACTTTTTATGTCGGCAAATGCAATGTAAAGGACAGCACTGTGGGAAATTTCCCTACGGGAGACCACCGGAGTTCGACGACAATTCTTATGGCTTCGAATGTTCCATCTATAGTATAATATATCTTTGGTTAGGGAATATTGCATTTATACGACTAATTTTTTTTTCTTCAATTTTAATCTGTTGTTTGTTGTTTGAGAACTTAGATATGTTTCATGTCTATACTAGCTCTCGTCCGCGACTCCGTCCTCGCGGAATTAAAAAAAACTACTTAGTAAGTAGTCTATGTGGTCTACCAGACTGGCGTTGTGGAGATACTTTCCAACTTCCATCCATAGTAACTTTCGTATTTATTATATTTAGTAAGATATCTCGTATGTTTTTATATTAAGGTACAAATAAAAGAAAATATTTCATTTATTGAAATCGTAGAATAAACTATATACATTTTTAGGACGGAAAGAATATTCCGTGACTACTTGATCGATTATGGTAATAACAAATGGCGGGAACGAGTGCTTCTTTCCCGCGTTGACGGACGCATTTTTACTGACGATCAAGGATTTGATAAGGTATAAAAACTAAACTTTGTTAAAAAAATGTTATACAATTGTAATTTAGTAACTGTTTACATACAAGGTATCGGACCCGGTAGCCATAAAGCCTTGTTCGCACCAGGTAAGTACTTTAGTCCAGTAGCAAGTAATAAGTATCCGAACAAAGGGTTTACTTATCTACTCTACTAAAATGTTGCTGTTCTGACACGTTTAGTTACTAAATTACTACCCTAGTGCGTAGATTTAAGCTTAAACGAATCCGAACAGTAGTAAATCCTTTGTTCAGATAAATGCTATTTGCTACTCGCCTAAAATACTATCCTGGTTCGTTGAAGGCATAAGTGAAAGTAATAATAGCACACTAGCGCCTTTTTGTACCGTTTTCTATGTCCAAGCAAGTTTTAAATATTTTTTGACAGAACCAACCGATAGCGGCCGTCGGTCCCACCGGGCTGGATATCCTTAACTATCAATATAACAAATATATTTAAAAATATCACTTTTTTACTGACAATGTGTTTTCGTGATAAATTATATAAATTGAATTATAATTGTGCAAGTATTGTACAATATTGATAACTCTTAATTTATAATATTATATAATGTAACTTACTTTTTGGCCATAAAATGTTCTTTCTAACTAATATTATATCTAGGTACTAGTAGACGTGCCTTGTACCACAGACAGACATTCAGTGACAGAGGATGAAAATAACATATTCAGACCTGATCGTGTGAAGGAGAGATTGCGTATACCGGAACTCCAAACACAGTTATTAGTGTAAGTTAAAATACTATTATTTAGAGATTCTCAAACTTTTGGCCTGTAATTAAAATTGTACCCTTTTTTTATAAGAGAAGGGGGCAAACGAGTGGCTGAATTACCGAGGTGATCTTCGACGCCCGATTTGAAACACTAAATTTTTCCCTTAAATGAATTTTTCGGACAACTTCGGAAAATGTTGACATAAATTTGTAGACCAGGGCAACAGATAGGATATCTGAAGAACCAATATTATACTTGCTGTCGCCCGCGACTCCGTCTATGCTCTACATCTATATTAAATTTCACGATCCGTTAAACCATATAAGAGATATCTTCAAACATCCCTCCAGTCTGACATTCGTATTTGTAATACAGTCGAACCTGGATTAGCGAGAATCAAAGGGAACACGATATTTGTCTCGCTTATCGAGGTTTGACTGTATTAATATATTTTTTTATGTTAGTAAGATTTCTGTGTATTTGTTTACAGTAATGCTCTGAAGTTGGTGCGCGTGGGAGGCGCAGTTGTGTACGCGACGTGCTCGCTGAGCCCCGTGCAGAACGACGGCGTATTGCACGCCGCGCTCAAACACGCCTTCGAAACACAACAGATCGTTGCTGTTGTCAGGTAAATATGTTATATAGAAAATTAAATAAATAATTTTCTTGCTATACTATTATGACGGTCTGAATAATAATGGAAAATCACTAGACGACATAATAACTTTTTTTTTATATTAGTAAGTGGCAAACGAGCATGCGGCCACTTATTTTAAATATTAAAGAGTCATTATATACTTTTTAATCCTAAGAGTGTCTAATTGGCTCTAATTGCTATGTTTATTTTTAATCAGAATATAATTGAAACAACTTTACAGATTACCTTACGGATTCATTAGACCGAGTTCGCGATAAAAACTGAGATTTTGCTTCGGCGTTTTTATCGCATACTCGGTCTCATGAAGATGTAGGGTTAGAGTATTTGCTTCCACGGCTTTATCTATATTTCAAATCTTTAAATATATCAATTGAACAATAAAAAACTATTTTAATGTTATGTTTCGCGTTTACAACGATATGAAACATGATAGAAATGTAATTCCAGAGACTTATCAGTACCGCTGCGCAGTTTGAGCAGCACGCTCTCGCTGGCCAGCGGTCCCTCGCGCCCGCGCTACGGACAGCTTGTCCTGCCGTCAGTCGCCGCCAACTTTGGTCCCGCTTACATCGCCCGATTAGTCAGAGTTAAATGACGATATGTAGCATTTTAAAGGTTAAGATTAAAAATAAATAAATGATAATTAAATATTCGAATGTGTTATTTTATTTATTAATTCGTGAGAAATACAATAATTAATTAAACACAGCGTTATTCATGTTTATTTCGACAGGCGTGAAGATATAGCCTAGTCCACTCACTTAGATGAAGGACCCCCGACGGGTCCTACACCGAAATAAACGTGAGTTAAGCCGTGTTTTAATTAATTAATATATTCCCGTGTTCTTTATTCATTTTGCCATTTTTTTGGGATTTTTTTTTCTGTCTGTGCATTTAAAGTTGAGATGATAAATAGGTAAATATAATCATGGGTCAAAACCTTTATTTATTAGGTAAATATAAAAAAGGATGCTTTATTTTTTTAATTTCTTTATTTATTAAAAATAATACACAAGTACTAAATAATAAGTCGCGTCTTTGGTAAGTGAAATCTTTTAAATATTGTTTTAGTACAAAAACGTAAAAAAGCCTGCAAAAATGATTATGTTTTTTTTACACAGAGCGGTAATAGTCTATTTATTGTTATTTCTAAATATCACACAGCATTATTAGTAAGTACATATCAAAATATTTTCCCCCTTATTCCGAA
The DNA here is from genome assembly GCA_013186455.1 of Papilio dardanus tibullus. Taxonomy (NCBI): domain Eukaryota; kingdom Metazoa; phylum Arthropoda; class Insecta; order Lepidoptera; family Papilionidae; genus Papilio; species Papilio dardanus. Next base: position 262,109 of record QDHC01006466.1, on the reverse strand, counting down.
AAAAATATACAAATTACTGCGTTAAACGAGGACCAATAAGTCGTCGATAATACTGGAGGACAACTAAATAAGATAGACCAAGGGACTCATTGGATCAAATTATGTATCATAAGTAGTACCAGGAACAAGGATGTTCTGTATTTTGGAACATTTTAATGTACCAGTACCAAACGTAGAAAGTACAACAGTAATAACGCTGATTCTCGTTTCGGAATAAATCGGTTTATGTTAGTATTATTAAATAACAAAATAAAATAATTGAGTTTAAGAACTAAGAATGTATTTGTGGCTGATAACTTGTTTATGGTGATGCCACACAAACTCGACATTGCGACCCGATTGTGAGGCTTACTTACTAATTTAATAATTTTTCATTAAATAAATCTAAATTAAAATAAATAATAATATCTGACTAATTATGATATGGCAGATAAAGATAATATCGATAAAAAATCTTATACATTTTGTTTTTAAATAAAAAAAACAATAATTAAACCTATTCTATTAATTATACTAAAGTCAGTTTTAATTAATTAATGTCAGTTCAAGCAAAATCCGAATCTAACTAAAAAAAAACCTAAAAGTACATTTGCCATTTTAAATTGTAAAAAAAAATATAAATTTATAAAAAAAAATAATACGAAATTCACTTAAATGCAAGTTAATACATAAGTACACAATATAAAACTAATCGATTTTAATATTTTTAATTCTACCTTCAGTTCAAACGATATGCGTAAAAATATTAACTTGCTTTTCATTTAAATATCAATAATATTCCATAGTAATTATTAATAAAATTCAGTTTTTTATATGTCTACGTTCCTCCGTACTAAAAACCTTAACCTTCTTTAAGGCAGAGACGATATATTTACCACCAACAAAAATTTTGCTTATCTGTCTATGTATAAAAGGAGTCCTATTTTTTGCACTGGCAACTAAGGTATGCCTTATTAAGAAAAAAAAATGACGTTTGTGTGACATATTTTTTCTTGGCGCCATTAGCTGTCAAAAAATTGCGCCAATTTTGAAAGAAAATTTGTTGCTCCGTGAATCCTTCTGCCTTATAAAGGGTTAAACACGTGTCTTTTCAGGCTGTGTATTCAAAGGTCTTTTAGCCCCCTCGTCCTCCTGGTCCTCGGGCGGCTTGTTCCAGGGCTGCTCCTCGCCGGACCCGAACAACGTGTAAACTATTATCTCTATTATGTACAGCCCTATTGTAACGAAGAATATGATACGCCACGCGGATATTGTTTGCTGAAAGTAAAAATAATCATCTTGATACTTCGACCATAGTATCGGTGGGTAGTTGCTAATCAAGTATCAATTTTCGTATACTTACATTTCCATGTGTCAAAACACCGACGAAAATGGGTACAACTATACCGGGAATAGTCGCGACCGTATTTGTTATAGCCATGAGGGTACCTGGAAATAACGAACATAAACATCCTGCTCGAAGGACCAAAGTTTCAAATGATTTATTATTAGATCTAAAACTTAAATAAATTGATGCAAACAATATAGAGCTTTCGGTTTGTCCTTTTTTACCAAAAGTAGTGGAAACTTTCAGATTAATTGACCCTTGTGCACTATCTATACTAATATTATAAAGAGAGAAACTTTGTATCTTTGTATGTATTGAAATAAGTCAAGAACTACTGGGCCGATTTCAAAAATTCTTTCATTCATAGAAAGCGACATTATCCCCGAGTAACATAGGCTTATATTATCTAATTTACGCGGACGAAGTCGCGCACAACAGTTAGTTACCAATAATCCCGATTAACTATTTTCCTAGATTATTCCGTAACTATTTTCATTTTCTCGCAAGAAACATTAACCTGTAAGTCGGGTAAATAGTTGTTACTAACCAGCAAAGTTAGGCGCGATGTCGATATGGTTGGAGAGGAAGCCGCAGAACATGCCGCCGATGCAGGTGACGCCGAGCGCGGTGAGCGCCACCGCCGCGCCGCGCGCGCACCCCACGTAGCACAGCGACAGCAGGCAGGCAGCCGGCACGGCAGAAGCTGAGCCAATGTAAGTGTTTTAGAGGTATTATAAAAATAGATGGATCCAGCAGTGGACTAAGGAAGCTAAACTTGCTTGCGAATTATCGGAAACGAATTTGATTGTTAATTCGATCATTTTTAACCATTACTACTTGGTTAATCATTAACATAAGTCCATCCCTACCTTGAAATGTGCGTAAAAGTTTATCTCTTTAAAATGTAGCGTTGCGTAACTTTGCATCTTAACCATATAAAAAGCTCACCGAACATAGTGCCAATCTTTCTAGCAGTGGTTGTAGTGATTATGTTCTTCCCGCGCAGCCAGTCCAGCAAGCGGCTCAGCGCTATGCTGAAGATCCACAGCGAGAGGAACGGTAGGGAAGTTGTCACCGCATTCTACGAACAATGGCAAACATCAGCAAATCTGATCCAAACAGTTTGTAGAGTAACTTAATGTTGAAGGAAAGTGTTTCTTACCTCAGTCATATTGAACTTGAGAACCTGCTTCATGTAGAAGGGCAGCTCGATGAGCAGCATGTACCAGCCCCAATTGGAGCAGGCGTGCGCCACCATAATAGACAGGAATGCGGGCGACGTCAGCACCGCGCGCCACGGCACCGGCAACTTCTACAACAATATGAATCGAATGATATTTTAGTCTTCCAAATCGTCCAAGCCATTACTACAGCAACAGACAATTTTATGAAAAAAAAACATTTGGCCTGTTTACCGGGCAATAAGAAGAACGAAAGGCAAGAACCTACAGCAGTAACTACACAGAGTTGTTTTAAGGAGACACAAACCACATGAGTAGATAAGCTGCAGATAACATAGATCTACAGTTTACCTACATATGTGCTCAAATATTCGCTTATGAATCAATTATCTCAGTGCTGCATATATACTGCAACTTACCTTGTGCGGTGTATGATCATTGGTCTTCCCTCCAAGCGAGGTGACGATCATCTCCCGCTCCTCGGCGCTGATGAGGGGCTGCTGCTGCGGCGTGTCCTGCACTAGCAGTATCCACAGCACGCACCATAGGCACGACAGACCTCCCATCACGTAGAACACGCTCTCCCAACCTAGGACCTCATCATTCTTAAGATCGATCTATTTATACTGCGTTGTAGAAAGTAGTCTTCTTTCTAGAAACTTCTCGAAAGGGTGCTAAGAGTAAAATCAAGTTTTATTGTAACTCAACCCACTGACCTATTGGGCAGTGCTATTGTGCTTACCAAGAGAAGCAGTAAGCATGCCGGCCATGAGCATCGATATCACAGTACCGAGTGAAGTTCCCGCGTAAACCAGCGCGGCCATAACGCTGCGCTCCGCTGGTGGCGCCCATTTTGACAGCAACACGTGCATCGCTGGAAATGTCACACCCTACGAGACAAAAGAGATGGAAGTAACATTCTAGTTCTGTTTAACCTTAGGTATTTTATATTTGTGTTACTTTTAGTGTAATTTATACATACCCCGCCAATCCCTTCACCTATCCTCATAATGACTACTGCAATATAATGCGCCTCCGCCATGACAGGTGTGAGCAGGGTGCACACAACATTTATAGTCACACTGAAGAACATCACCCATTTCGCTGAGAATAACTCCGCCACACGGGCACCTGGAAAAATCAGTAGATGATTGTTATTTCTGTCTACCCCATTATTTGTTTTATGATCATATTATACCGCAGCACCTTTGCGCTCTATATCTGGTGGCATATAGTTATTCTTCTTCTTAGTTAGTTATAGTAACGGTGAAGGAAAACATAGTGATGCAACCTGCACATATCGGCGAAGAAATTCAAAGATATGTGTGAAGTCACACAAAATACGCGCAAGTCGTGGAGCTGCAGAAAATGAAGCCCATCATGTGTTGAACTACACGCCACACTAGTTATTTCAACTTATATTATGTTTTATAACTATCAAATTTTGATATTATCAAATCTTTCACCTAAGGGCTTTGAAACTTGTTTTAATTCATAACGTTAACCGTTAAATTAACGGTTTTGACCTAACGCCCACTCTCAACATGAACTATGCATTCGGATTAAACCTGTTCCATAATTAAAATATTTGATACAAAAAAAAACAGTAGTAGTATTAAAACTTAATCTAACTTACCGGGTATTTGAGAAACAAAATAACCCCAGAAATAACAACTGAGAATTATCCCTTGAATTTCCGATGACCACTCGAATGGTCCATCCAATTCCTAGAACAAATAGCAATTTATAGGAAATATGTTTTACCATATAGATACCAAATATCATCTCTAATCTATCTTTACTCTGTCATTAACTCTAAACGTGCGTAGTTACTATAATTGTAAATGCAAACTATGACTAAGTCTTCAAATTCATTAGCATACAGCATCGGAACGACCCGCGTGCATAAACTCACGTCTACAAACATGCATGTTTATTTTAGTTTATATATTTTTGTACAAGGAAATATTTTTCATTATTTAGTCTGTGGATATTTCAAAAGAAGAGGAAATTGTAAGCAGTTATTGCGTAAATTGTATTTACTACAGATTAACGCGGGAATATTATGTTTGGCGCCAAAAAAGCTTTATAAAAAACCCATTATAGAGTCAATTAATTATACTAAAAATCTTCGCAGGAATCCTCACAAAACTATACCGAAGTTTCAGAACAATGTGACCAGCTTAAGGACACATAGAGGACAAACAGATCATTGATTTTTATTTTGTATTTAAATTGATATAAAGAGGCCACATTGGTACTTTCATAAATGTGTCGCGGTCATTACATTTTGTCTGATTGAATTACGATGACTGTTTTGTCTCGCGATAAAAATAATTAAAGAACGAATTTTATTGCTTTTTCTTCCTAAAGTGAACCTGAGTAACGTTTCTCTATATTTGATACAAAATAATGTTCGTATTAATTTTTGGTACACTTTAAAAATATATTAAGGAGTTTAAAGAAACTTGTTCTGTCAGTACGTTACTATACTAAAAATAAAATCGTAGCCGAATTCAGAGATGTAAGGAGAAAAGGTCGATAGCTTACTTAACCGAGAATTGATTTCTTGGAATTAATCCAAAATTCGAAATAATCATTTTATCACATTCCCGCAACTATAATAGAAGCATACAACAGTGAAAATTGCAATCCAAAACAATGTTATAAGCCATCCAGCAAAAAATTACATCACTTCATGATTATCATAAAGATGTGACGCTTTTCATCCCATTTGTTGAAATGTGCATACCATAATAAGTATACTTGCAAGCTTGCAATTGTGCTAGAAACTAGTTAAAAATACTTTTACTAACTAGATCGAAATGAAATCATATTTTGTTATTGTGCTTTGAAATGCCAAGATATTTATGATAATGGAATATCAAGAGGCAGCCATGTTTCAAATATCGCGAATGTATGTTTCGTATATTCGATAAATTGATAAGTTTAGACTCCAGTTTATACAACCTAAAATATGAACATCCACAGCTTGTTTTATTTTCAGGTTTGGTCAAATGTTCAATTATCTGTTGGATTTTATTTTAACAGTTTACAGCCCTGTAGAATCGGTTTATAAGCAATACGAGTAGTTATAAATCTGAAGTTAATTTACAATTCTGCCCTCACACAACGATTATTGTCGATCTGGATAACAATTTTGGCGCCAAACACGAAATGCAAGATGTTGCCCGATTTATAAATATCACTGCATTTTTTTCTTAAATTAAACGATTGTTTAAATAAAATGGAAGCCATCGTTTTATCAAACACGCAAGGATAATTAAATGACAATTTCTATCGATTCCGTTTTTTTCTATTAAATTGAATATAATGTTACTTTACACGTGTTGTAAGTTAGGGCCTTCGTAAACAACGCGACGCAAAGCGACTTTTATGTTTCTAAAGCCTTGTTCACCAGGATAGTATTTTAGTCGAGTAGCTAGTAGCAATTATCCAAACAAAAAATTTACTACTGTTCAGACTCGTTTAAGCCTACACCTACTCACTAGGATAGTAATTTAGTAACTATACGAGTCCGAGCAGCAAATTTTTAGTAGAATAGATTAGTAAATCTTTTGTTTGGATACTTCCTACTTACTACTCGACTAAAATACTATCCTAGTGCGCACAAGGCTTAAGCGACTTACGCTTGAGACTTACATGAAAGGTATCGCCGATATTGAGACACTATTGAGATCACTAGATACTAAAATGGCGGATTTCCGTATTCGATGTAAGATGGGTCTTAATTATAAGTCAGCAGTTACTTACCGTGGCATGACCTTCACCAGAAGTGGGTTGACACTCAAGGTCACCGGACGGCGTGGAATTACCAAACTGCAGGACATCCCTGTCAGGATGCGAGGATAGACGTATTGACGTGTGGTTGAGCATGCCCACCATAGCGACCGACAGGTTCACCTTCAAACCATAGATGATCGCCATCGCGATAGAGCCCAGCACGGCGAGGATATACCGCGCCGGCACCACCTCTGTTGACAATAATTTTTAGGATTACATTGCCGTTACTCTGGTTAAAGTTTGGCATGTGTATTTCTTAATTAAAGTTCA
>QDHC01006466.1:243096-254871 GCA_013186455.1 Papilio dardanus tibullus | reverse complement strand
TATGGATAAGGAAAAGAAAAATTTGTTTCGGCGTAAGCCCGTATTTTGCGTGACATCGGTCTAATGAAGACGTAGGGGAAGTTTAGAGATTTAATTTTTCTTCTTCTCTTATTTCACTACATAGTGTGTATGATTTCTTGTTATGTATAAAAAACTCATTAAAAGTCACTATAATTATTAAATATCCACAAATAGTTAATTGAATGAGTAATTAAAAATAAATTAATCGTAATCATGTTATTGTTATTTCAATTTAAACTAAATAATAATTGATTTTAAAGTTATTTCTACTATTTGTTTATTACCAAATTAATTAACAATAATGCTACTCTAACGGCCGAATGATCAAACGCAACTCAAATATTTAAGAACGTCTTACATGTTAAGTCCACGCTTAAACTCCAAACTCTACGACATCATCAACTAACTATACGTCCCCCACTGAGGGGTTTGGAGCCTACCCTAAGGGGGTGATTAGGCCATAGTCAACCATGCTAGCCCAATGCGAGTTTGTCGACTTCACACATATTTTTGAATTTCTTCGAAATTCTACGGCGAATTTGTTTAATTTTGACACCACTTAGATTTTAAGCGACGCTTAAATGAGTGGCGCTTAAACATTTGGCCGTAAGAATCACAAAGGATGCTTAGGGACATACTTAGCGTAGATTTAATATGAGGATGTAACACGAAACTGAAACTGCTTGAATAAATCATTTGTATGTGTAAACCTCGAACGAAGAAATAACCATGAGCTTACAAAAATGGCGCAAAATTGAACAATTATTTCGCGCCCAAAACGTATGTCATTTCCTTTTCATTATTACTGAGATAAATGTCATCAAGATGAAACTGAGTCACCTTGCATTCATAATTTCTCTGCCCTTTTCTAAATTATAATTGTTTACAACCGTATATAGTCAAACTTGGATAAACGAGAGTCATTCTATAGTCCCTTCGAGCTACCTCCATATGCGAGAAACTCTGATTAGTGAGAAATCTCTATAAGGGAGACAAAAATCGTAGTCCCTCGGACCCTTATCCAGGTTGGCCTGTAATTTGACTACTGTAATACTATCGTCTCTTTTTTCATAATAAAAACGAAAGAGATGACAATATGTATCGTGTTCTAACAGTAGGTATAGTAACATTATGTCCCTGGTATCCGAACAAAGCAGGGTGTTCGCGTAATGAAATCATTGTTAATTCATTGTACCGAGCTCAGACAAGGTCACACTACCTTGTATGTCACATCTGTTTAAAATGCGAATTTTAAATTTGTTTCTTCAACTATTGTAATACTGTAACTTATTGATTTATTTCTTTTTTGTATTGTGTAAAATCAATTTTAGAGAATCAATAAAAATCTAAGTCACGTTTTATATTACACTAAACAAGCAGTATTGAATTAAAAACAAACTTGAAGACTGCACTTTTTTTTCGGTATCTGGAGGGAATACTCGCTAATTACTAACTAAGATTTCTACTCGCTAAAACTCCCTCGGTGGCTAACCTCTAGTGCGATTGCGAGGGTCCAGGGGCCCTCCGCACTGAGCTTCCACACGACCCCTGCATTATTGTCGCTTCGGAATGTTCGACAATATGGGACCACTGCATGTTGCCGTCTTACCGGGATTGACGACGACTGCACCTAGCATTCCAAGAAACACCAATCGAATTTTTTAAGTAACTCAAAAATTACTAGGCAGATTAGAAAAATTCTTTAACTATTAGAAAGCTACATTATCACTGAATAACATAGACTATATTTTTTATTTCAGAGCGAACGAAGTCGCGGGCTAACATCTAGTAATTAATATTTCTCTCGTATTATTTAGGAGTGGTAATAAATAATGAGATTGGCCATTGTTTTTATGCTTATTAAAAAGTCATATTTTTCCGTATAAAATTAATTAACTAAATGTCATAGAAATAACTTTATCTAGGTATGTTTGTTCGGTTTTTATCTACATACAACGATAGAAAACACGTTTTCAAAGTTTTCCTTAATAATAAAATCAGTATTCGTAATAAATCTCGAAGCAATTCTCAATCTAGCATCTAAATTGATACAAGGGGCCGTTGTTTATGAACGGACTGTTAAGTGGTCCTCGGTAACAAGGTTCATAACCGGGTTGTCCGCTACTACGGCTTCATTAGACCGAGTTCGCGATAAAAAAAAGATTTCGTTTCGGCGTAAGGCCGATTTTTGCGTGACATCGTTCTAATAAAGCCGTAGGGTAACTTAAACAGTCATATCACGATTTTCCGTTTATCACGATATTGCTTTAGGTGAAAATTATTATGTTCGCATAAACGTGTTTTAAAGTAAATAAATATATTGTTTGCGTTTGAAGACACACCCACTGGATTATTACATCGTGTTACGTGAAATAAATATATAAATATGTTTAAGTTTGTTGTTTAAAATTTTAAGAAGTTATTTTAAAGTTATAAGATCGTTCGTAATTACCAATCTGAAAAATCGTAGAAAATATTCAACATTATTAAGCCAATGTCATGTCCTTTAATATAAAAAAACATACAGGTCAAGTTACCTAACCAATGAGTTACAATTTCACAAAATATAGTAAAGAAGGATTTGTCCAACGATATATTTCTTGTTGCTATAAGTAGGTAGATCAGATCGCTAATTCTCTTCTCTGTTGTGTCTCAATCATGCTAGGCAGCAAGTTGCTCTAAGCTTTCATGGCAGTGAAAACAAAAGATCTTTGAAATAACACTCCGGGTTATTTTTGCTAGTGAAAAAGGGGTCTAACACTAACACTGAAATCATTATTTCCAGTATTTAAGCGCGATAAACATCCCGATGGTCCAGCACGCTGATAAATTCGTGGCGGGCGCGGCGGCCGGTGTCACCGCTGTCACCCTCACGTACCCGCTCGATACGATACGAGCGCGTCTCGCCTTCCAGGTGACAGGCGAGCATCGCTACACCGGCATCGCCAATACTGCGATCACCATGTTCCGCACGGTCAGTGGAAACTGCACCTAAATTATGTCCCGTTCAAGATTTTTGACCCAAGGACAGCTGCTCGCTGGGCAGTGAGCCACTTTACAGCCTTGCGTAACAAGGATAGTATATTAGTTGAGTAGCAAATAGCATTTATCAGAACAAAGGTTTTACTACTGTTCGAATTCGTTTAAGCCTAAACCTACGTCTTATGATAGTAATTTAGTAACTAAATGTATCCGAACACCAACATTTCAGTTGAGTAGATTAGTAAAACCTTTGTTCGGATACTTGCTACTTGCTACTCGACTAAAATACTATCCTGGCGCGAACAAGGCTTAAGGGCCGCCACACCAAACATTTTGTTGTGTTTCAAATTTTTGTCGAAACCAGTGATATTTTGAAAAGAGTCTACTCCCAAAATCGGCGTCATACGTACTCGTAGAGTTCATTGGGATCCACGATAATATGGTCTATGTACAGGAGGGCGGTATCCACGCTCTATACCGCGGCTTCGTGCCGACCATGGTGGGTATGATCCCGTATGCTGGATTCAGCTTCTATTGCTTCGAGTCACTCAAGTACGTCTGCATGAAGTATGCACCGACCACGCTCTGCAGGAAGTGCGACAGGAACACAGGTTAGTCAAATTTTCGACATTTTTGTCCTTTACCCTAGAGCGGGGATTCCCAAAGTGGTCGATACCGGTTTCCTAGGGGTTTGTCATAATCGAAAACTGATTTTGGGGGTCGACAAGGTCTAAAAATCGACTTTAGCATCGTATTTTGTACCAATAGAAAAAAGGATAAGATCGGCCCCCTTATTCATTATAGTCTGCTAATTTAAAGCATTGTTAATTCTCACTCTGTCTTCTATTGACCTAAGTCATGTTGAAAAATAACACTCTGTAGCAGATATTTTAAGTTAGCGGACAATTATGAATAAGGGATTCGATCTTAAAAGTAGGTAATTTCGCCATGGAGTCTGAGGTAACAGTTCATTTCGGAAAAGGGGTCACTTGTACAAAATAGTTTGGGGATGTCTGCCCAAGAGCTTCATTAAACCGATGTCACGTAAAAACGGCCTTACATCGAATCAAAAATCTCCTTTTTTATCGCGAACTCGGTCTAATGAAGTTCAAGGGTTACATTCTACTGATGAAGGAAGAACTAAGCTAATATTCTTCTGTCTTACGTCTTTAAGGAAACTGTAATCACAGAATTCAATTCAACTAAATTCTACACAATTGAACTCATAAATAAGTCGAAAGCTACGTGTTTATGTTGAAGAGAATAAAATCATGTAAGCTTTGCAATAACAATGAGAGATTTACGCGTTTTTATTATAGTGACGCAAAAGAATTGCAAAAAATTACACGGTCTGTTAAATTTAGCATAAGATTTAATGTACCAAGACTACATGCATTACATAATTATAATACGTTCGCATGAGAGCATTTTGAGATTTATTCGACGGACGAAGTTGCGAGCAAAAACTAGTCTGTTATGACTTGGGCATGTTGGCGTATAACCTTAAGGCTACATTAGACCGATGTCACGCAAAAAAACAGTGTTACGCCGTGTTCGCGCCCGATATGCGGGCAACCCTGCAGCGCCTCGGAGCGGGGTGTGGTATGGTAACACTGGACTTCACTTTCCTTCACAAGCGGCCGCGGACGCGTACGCGCAACGAATAATTCAAACTTTAAAACTCAACATTTCGCCATTTAACAATTAACCAAATTAACCGTATTCGGCCTTTACACGCCGAAGCAAAATCTCCGTTTTTTGCGCGAACTCGGCCTAATGAAGCCGTCAGGTGACTAGTGTTGAGGTTGCACGATTTAGGCGCTGTTCTTATACTGCGTTTAAACGTATCTCCAAAACGGTTTATTGGATCTTGATGAAATTTTGCACAGATATAGAACATTTGCAAGAACGCATATGCTAAATAAGCCGGCTGCAGACGCTAAATTTAACTGTATAATTCGACAGCGTAGTTAAAACTGACGTGAGAATTGTACAGTTCGAGTAAAACTGACGTACACACGTCAATTTGAGCTGCACAGTTAAAACTAAACATCTGTAGTCGGCTTTACTAAGGTTTTTTTTAATTTCACGCGAACGACGCTAGCTAGCTAGTTTTTCATAAGTAAGAACGTTTCCAGGTGGTTTAGTGCTGACGGTGCCGGGCAAGCTGGTGTGCGGCGGGCTGGCGGGCGCGGTGGCGCAGTCCGTGTCGTACCCGCTGGACGTGACGCGGCGCCGCATGCAGCTCGCCTGCATGGACCCCAACACCGCCAAGTTTGGGTAAGTAACTTTGAAAGGGAGAGGCAGGAACAAAGTATTGTATTGTAGTTACTAGTACTAACCTAATGTTCTCACTACATTATTCCAGTGATCGAAAATGGTTAACGAACACTGGGTTACTGTGTTTAAAACTTAACTGGAATATGTGTGGCTTCCAGTGTGTGTTTATATATTTTTTAGACTCCTGTATGTAGTAATGTAAACAGGACATAAAAGTAGGCAATCCTAACAATAGAGTGCATGGTGATATTTGTATTAGATGTGTGCTTTTGATAGAAACATGTAGGTTTAAAAAATATATTATGGATTTATTTTGAGTTTAGTATAACTAGGGATTGCAATCCCGCACTGCGGGATCTCGGTCCCGCCGCATTATTTTGGGGCATATATGACCAACACTATATGCAGCCAGGGAAAACACTTTTTCTGTCTTTATATTTGTTGGATATATAGATAATAGATGAATAGCCGTACTTGCAATAAAATAAAATACTTTCTTTTCACTCTATCAGAGCAAACACTGAATAAGATTTTGCGGTGTACAAATTGGCGCGAAAACGATTCAAGTTGTACAATTCTGATAAAAACAATAGTTTAAAGGTCAAGTCCTTCGTATAGCGGGTGTCTGAGTGTATTAGAGCTATAATTTGTCACCGGTTGAAGCTTACACACGCGTAATCCGTATTTAGCTGCAGGATCCCGCAGTGCGGGATTGCAAACCCTAAGTAGAACACAAAACTTCAGGATTAACAGGGATTAAGAGTTGGGTTAAAAATAAACTTATGTGTTTTGTAATATTAATGTAAAATTGCATGCATTCTAGTCTAATATTTATACTAATATTGTTAGGTGAGATTGACTAATCAGGTAGCTAGTTATGTTATACTCAGATAATAATATGTATTTACTAACAAAATTAATTATTTTATATTACATAATCCTTGCATGTGGTGTTGGCGAACAACAGAAGGTTGGTAGTGTTTACTTTTATATATTTAGTAGATAATATGCTAATTATTAAAAATATATGTCCTTTAACAGAAGTATTGAAAAATGTAGTCTTTTAGTTTTTATTGACTATATTTAGTTATATGATGTGGAGCATGTTATGTAAAGTTAAATGCAATTTAAAATTACTAATAATATTGTGTTGATTTTCCTTAAATTGTCTTGTCTAACAATGAACTAAACTAAACCGTCGTGAATAAGGTAAAGCCTTGTTCGCGCCAGGATAGTATTTTAGTCGAGTAGCAAGTAGCATTTATCCGATAAGTAACTAAACTTGTCCGAACAGCAACATTTTAGTACAATAGATTAGTAAATCCTTTGTTCGGATACTTGCTACTCGACTAAAATACTATCCTAGTGTGTACAAAGCTTAAGGGTGTGTAAAACTAACGTATATTCCATTTTAGAAAAAAAATCGTTTATAAATTCTTAAAATAATTTGCAATGTTATAAAACAATGCTTAAAAATATGTCTTAGGAACTAGAGTCTACTTTTAAACCTTTTTTATACAACTAAATAAGTGCTTTTTATTTAAACTTTTTAGTGCGGGTATGATCAAAACACTGCAGTTGATATACCGGGAGAATGGTATCACGAAGGGTTTGTACCGCGGCATGAGTATTAACTACCTCAGAGCGATACCGATGGTTGCCACCTCCTTCTCAACCTACGAGCTCATGAAGCAGCTCCTCCAGCTCGACACCGGCATGACTGTTGCCTAGATATATAGATTTGTTTGACCCGGTGGTCCAGAAACACTAAATATAGACCGACAAAGTTATCTGACCCGGTGGGCAAACTAAATCATGACAGCTCAATAACGCTAACCTTGTCAAAAAGTGTCAAGGTTCTTGTCGGCCTGTTTTGGCATGTCATTTTCCTTGTAGAATTTACATATTTTCTGACAAAATCCCCGAGAACAGACTACGCCGGGTCAGATAAGTTTGTACACTTTATTTTTAGTAGAAAAATATACCAAGCTAACAAAAAACTACCAATAGGTAGGAAATATTTTAAAAGGGTATTTATTACTAATAATGTAAAGTCTCTGTTCTTTTTTTATAATTTATAGTCTGCAGTTTTATGGCGCTAGTGTAGCTTGGCCAGGAATATAAAATGTCCCGCCATATTGCGCAAAATTCTTTTGAACAGATTAGAAACTGACTGATCGGTTGAAGCGTTTCCAAGCTAAATGTTTTTTTACATTCTTGCTGAGCATTCACAAACAGTATTTATAGTAGTATTTTACAAATACGCTATTATTAATTTGCTTAAAGAAGATATTACCGATTACATAAAACATTAATGCATTTTTTTTTTAATTTTGACGATTGAAATGGAATTCAGACAACTCAAATAAGGTTAAAAGGCGTAACAATTCCTTTGTTATTTTTTAATAACATGAACGTGTTCTGAAATGTCTTTTGGCATTATTGTGGGTTATAAATACGGTGTGTAAATACACATAAAATTATTATAACCCGAATTAAAAAGAGATCATAACCTAAAAGCCGGTCGATGAACGTGAAAATCGTTCAGAAATTTTAAAGATACTTTGATCCAAATTTAGGTTTTTCGCATTCTTATGAATTCGTACATCATCATACGTTCAATAAACTATTTTTTAGTTTTTCAAAATAGTGACTTTGTTCTTGTTGAAAATAAATTATTTTAGTAAAATGTGTACTCAATATTGGTGTTGTTATAAATGGTTATTTTAATAAATATTGGTTGTCGAAAATTAGATATTATTTTAAGATAAGGAGAGTAATTTATCGAATTTAATTTAAGTGTAAATGTTAGGAGATAGGTAATTTCTTCCACGAACATTCCTTGTACGCGTTTGGTTCATACAAACACGCAATAGATTATGTAAAATTATATTTGTACTCAAAGAACGTGGTCTACTGCATTTTAATGGTTTAATGGTTTTTTAATAAATGAATTAGGACATATTCCTTTTCCACTGACCATTGTAATACAGAGTCTATAATTTGTTACTAAATGATACCATATAACGACAGATTACGGTAGATTATGGTAATATTTTAAAATAATGTGTAAGTATGTATTGATACAAAATTATTACGGTTAATAAAATTAACATTATTTATTGTATGAATTAATGAAATGACAATTTGTGTTTAGACAATTTTATTTATACGAATACTGGTGTTGGTTGAAATTTGACCCTTTAATATTTTTTCAATGTATGTCATATTTACGATATGTTTGTAAACTTGAATTACAACATGGACAATTAATTGTAAATATCCAAATTATTACTGACCTAGTGAACATTTTCACAAGAAAAATTTACGATTTTAATGGGTATCCAGTATGTACTGTAAAATCATAAAAAACAAATCTTCATCGACACCCTTCGTACCCAAGGTTCGTTCTCATAGATTAGGATGGCCTCGTGTGTGAAGGGTCTTGTCGAAAAAAAAAAAACAATTTGGGTAATAGAAACCTACGGTATCTGTATATAAGTATGCATATTGGACTTTGATACTGGTGTGCTGTTTGTATTTATTTAAATTAAAAATATATATTTTTTGAATATTTTGCTTTGTTTTATTTACGTGTATATATCTATAGATGGAACATTCGAAGCCTCAAAGTAAGGCATTTTCTTTGACCCCCAGAGGTCTCCAATTAGTAGTTAAAAATTGTTTGGATTTGAATTGTTTTAAATAATAACAATGAAACACGATAATTAACATTTTATTGAATGTTTTGTGTATTTAAAAAAAACACATTTTCCCAAACTTGGGAAAATTTTCATGATACTGGCAAGATTTTTTTTTGGAATTACCTTCGTGTCACGCATTTTCATGCCAATTTACTATATAGCGCTCTCTCTTTAATATTATCTCTTTGCTTTAAATTATTATACACCAGCTAGAGGCTTATAAAGTCGAAATAAAACAAGTTTTTTTTTATAATTAATTTTATTTATTATCTAATACCTATCAACGGGCATAGTACAGTTGTAAGAATAATTATTTATTTGTAATCAATTTATCGGTTATCTTCAGATTTTATCGCCATCACTGCATAGCTATTTCATTACGCAAGCGCAACAGCGCATGTCACTCAACAATCGTTCAATTAAAAAACATGCTCCTTTGTATTTCATACTTTTAAATGTTTAAATAACCTATGCAAATAACCGGGAAAGCCTTAATTTACACACGCGAGCTTCAACCGAGTGAAAATTCAGCTAAAGCAATAAATCTATACAAACAAACCGCTTTACAACTATCGAAGGGTATTTTCAGTTGGATTTTTGCCCCATTGGGCGGATTGGATCAATCGGCTAAATGGGGAAAAAAACCGCCATTGGGCTGATCGGAAAACACCCCTTTCACAAAACTGAAGCTCACTGTCATACAATTTATATATTTTTTTTGTATTTTTTCTTTTTTTATTTTTTACCTATAACTTACTTAATACTTAAATAAGACGTGTGGCTTCAGATGTCATTGGTGGGAAAAGTCTTTGTTATTCAAAATCCACACGTTTTTATAAACGAAGTGCAAACAAATTGTGGAATTGTAAGATCCCTTCTTAAGCCAGACCTATTTCATAACACAATGGGACTGACAAAATACAAACCTCTAATATGGGATATATTTTTTTAAAGATTTTTATCAGTTTTTTTTGAACTTGGTGTTCGAAAGCTTTTGCTAATTTACAGCGTTTATTACTAACATGATGTTCCTTGGCGAATGGAACGCGTTGACTTCGTTTAAAAATGCTATTTTCACTTTTTTAATTAAAAAGCCTTTTGAATGTAATGTTCATGTGTTCTCAGTTTGCAGATAAAGTGAAATTATACATTATAGCTTGATGACAGAGCAATCATAATTGATAAACAATTTAAACAAATGCGTTAAATAATTATATTTAGTTTATATTGTGTCAGGTTAACCATTATGACAGTGTTTTTAATCTATGTAATGATAAGTGTAACGATTTTAAACATTTAATTAAATGTTAAGGCTAATTAAAGTATTCAAAATATTCCAAATATTGTGTTGTAATGTTATATAATTTAGGTAGAAAAAAATAATCCATAGTTAAAACCAAACAGTAACAAAAGAAAATATTTAATATGCCTTCCTAATTTAAAGGTATTTACATAAAATGAAACTAAAAAATTATTATAATGAAATACATATAGAAAAAAAACCTAAAAGCTCCACTCTTGTGAACTTTATTCCGTTTTACAGGTACTGCTGTGGCACAAGAAAAAGAGGATTTAGATATAAAAAAAACTCGAAATGCTAAAATTAATATTTTGTAGCAGAATGGCGTATAGCGAAATACAAAATTGTCTAATACATTTCCACTAAAATCTGGCTTACAGACTGCAAAAGGCATCTGACAGCATCTTTTTACAACGAATGCTGACTCCGGTCCGTGTATGGCGACCATTAATTGCCGATCAGTCGACACCAGTCCGTGTATGTCTGTCCTAAGACATACAAGCAGCCATTCTGTTACAAAACTAAATGCGGGCTATTGTTCGATCCAAAGTATTTAGTGACACCATACTTTGTGCCTTCATTAAAAATAATTCTACATCACGGAACATATACGAAGAGTTGGTATACATTTTATTTTGCACTTAAATCAATAAATTTTGAGGAATAATCAGTCCTATTGTATATAAAGTATTTTGTGACACTTAAGGGTATCAAATCATATTTTTTATATCAATTCAAATGATATCCAGATTTTAAATTAATCTAATAAAGAGACTTTACTATAAAACATATTATCCATTGTAATATAACAGAGTTATGGGTCATGCAAGCTCCTCGTCTATACTCCATACTGTAGAAAGTCCGTATCAATAAAACTGGGATTCAAACTGTATTATTATAAATATACTGACTATAGCAATTTTGATCTACATTTTATATATGAATAGTCGAAACTGGATAAATGAGAATCCTAAGGACCGCGATATCTCGCTTATAGAGGTTTCTTTGCAGTTTTTTACGGTGGTCATCACCCGGGAACAGATACTCTCATGCCCCGGCTTCATTAGACAGAGTTCGCGATAAAAACGGAGATTTTACTTCGGCTTAATTAGACCGAGTTCGCGATAGTAACTGAGACTTTGTTTCCACTTAGTCCTACGGGTTCATTAGAACGAATTCGCGCAAAAAACGAAACCTGTTTTTATCGCGAACTCGGTCTAATGAAGCAGAGATATAGAGGTTTCTCGCTTATCCAGGTTGGACTGTAACTCCGAAAGCGCGAAGCCACCATCAACATGGTGGTATGTCCATCAGCGGTGTGTTAAATAAAACCAACGTTTCAGCAAATGTTAGCCGTTTAATGAGGTCTTCAGTGTCTTTGATACATTACTTTATAACATGGTATATTTTGAAGAAAAAATAAACTCGTGTCCCATTGTCGGGTCGCGCAATGAACATACCAGCATTATGAGCTTAGGCTGGGGGCAA
>QDHC01006466.1:224034-242824 GCA_013186455.1 Papilio dardanus tibullus | reverse complement strand
GAGACTCGAATCATGTCAAGGACTCGACTTACAACCGGGTTTCAACTGAATCCTTCACAGACGCTATTTCACTCGCAAAAATTAACATTTAGTTAATCCATTTTCTAACTTATTTGTATCGTAATAGAGTTCATATTTAGATATAATTAATAGTATAGATTTCGTGTATTGAATTCATCTTTAAATGTTTGTAATCAATGTACCGCGCTCATTGCTTCAAGGATTTCACCTTGAATATATTATTTAAACATCATTATGATAATGGATGGACCAATACAAATGTTTTAGTTTACGAACGAGTACTGCTCGTATATATTATTGTATGTTTTACATAGGAATTGATATATAGGAGGGGAAAAGATATCATCATCATCACCAGCACACTATACGTCACCACCGAGGGGCTCGGAGCCTACCCTAACGCTGGCCCAGTGCGGGTCGGTTACTTCACACATATCTTTGAATTTCTTCGCCGATTCAGTACACCACGATGTTTTCCTTTACCGTAAGAGAGTCGGGTAAATATGCACATATGAAAATCGAAAAACACATTGGTACATGGCGGGATTCGAAATCGGGACCTGCAGATTACAAATCAAGAGCTAAACCCCTGAGCTACCGACGGAGAAATATATAACTAAACTTTATTCTAAAACACTTCAAAGATGATACGATTTTGTTAGCGTAACTCTAAAGCCAGATTTAGGTAGGTCGTGACAGATTATAGTTGACATTTGGATCACCCTTATTAGTCAATTATTCTGCATTTGCATCAGCATTTTTCCCTCCAAATTATCTATATCATACTTGATTACTTTATTATCGAACCATAGATCATGATTATAATATATTTATTATTTTGTTTTATACCTTTTCACTTTAAATAATCTGTTTCTACTTTAACATACTAATGAATGTTAAAAAAATATTGAATTATTGAAAACAGAGTATAACCTTTCTTTTTTAACCACAGACTAATAAAAATGCTTCATTATTCAACACGTGTAGACAATTTAAATAATGATAGTATGCCAGTATTGATTTGAAGTGTAGTTTCTTAGTACATTTATTTAAAAAAAAACTATCTTAACGCGTTTATATTATAAAGTTACACTAAACTTACAAAGATTTCGACAACACTTGGTATTTTTTATTTTAACTACACAATAAACACTTTGCAACTATTAAAAGAACGCCTATATATCTTAATTAAAAATTCACTTTAAAAGGTTCGAAGCATCATTACCATATCAAACAAGGAAATATCAATGTTAGACAACTTGTGTGGGTGATTTTTGTAATAGCTTGGGAATAGTAAGTATCGCGTGACTTGACGACTATGCAATAACAGTTCCATACCGTGCGATGCCGCAACATTAGTGTAGGTAGTGATAAACAAAAATATTTTGTCTTTGACCTTTGACTTACCAACGACCAGTCCAAGTAATCCATTGTGGGTTGGTTTTATTCTGGTATGATTATGTACACATTTTATGTTGTTATTGGTGAACGCAGAGTTGTAATAGTGATTGATATTCTAATAATTCCTATAGTGTTGATTTCTTATACTCAAACTACAAGTCTCCCTTAGTTACAAATACACAACTAACGTAGGGAGTCATACTAATATTATAAAGAAATTTTGATTTTTTGTTTTAATTGAATAGGATCCGAAACTACTGAACCGATTTGAAAAATTCTTTCACTGTTGGGAAGCTACGATGTCGCGGGCAAACGCTAGCTAGTATATCACAGGGTTTCGAAAGTGTAGGGACTCACCTATCATCGGGATCACTCCAGAGTAGGTCGCACATGGGTCCCTCGTGGGGCACCTCCTGCACGCGGTCGAGCGCGCGGATGTGGTCGAGGGTGTCGATGGAGGGGCTGAGGCCGCCGTGCAGGCAGAAGATCTGTCCGTCGACGAGCGCCGTCAGCGGCAGGAAGTCGAACAGGTCCGTGAAGTGTTTCCATACGGACGCGTTGCCGTATTTGCGCAGGCATTCATCGTAGAAGCCATACACTTGAGTGATCTGACGCGATTCATGGTTGCCGCGGAGAATTGTTATTCTCTCACGATATCTCACCTGGAAACGAAGCGTTCTTTTTATGATAAATAATTAAACACGTACCAAACTCGTAGTCAAATTGCTAACGATATTGGACGACTTCTTAGATCTCTACTTAAATGGTATAATCGTTACTTAAGTAATCGAATTAATGTATAAATTTCATACTTAATAACTAAAGAACTACGAGTATAATTAAGTCATTGTATCTACAGCATTATAATTAAGCCGGCTACGGACGCTCAGTTTTGACTATACTGTTAAACTTAACGTATGTAGCCGGCTTTACGTACATTTAGCTGTATGGCTGTGACTGCTATTTTATTAGTATCTTTTTTTAACATACAATTAATGTTGTACAATCAAATTACAATTTAACAATCTTAATGTGTTGTTTATTGTTATAAAAATAAAGATATCAATTAACCATATGCCATTCACATTATGAGAACGTTGACTTTTCCGACCCCACAGACTTGTCAATTCATACAGCTAAATATAGGGTTATTGACTTTTATTACTTTTATGTTTGGAGTTAGACAAGAAAAAGGTTTTAGCAGAAATATGACAATGATTGTTTAATATTTTCTGTTCATTCAAGTTGCATGAACTTGTAAAACATAGATTAAAAGAAGCAGATGAGACAGCAAGTGAGAGACACATTTATACGAAATATACGTAACGTGACAAAGACCTTTGGTCCCTTTCTCCGTATACGATTTTGTTAGTTTGAGTCCAGAAATAAGTGTGTATTTTATGATACAGTATTGTAGCACTCCAGGCGTATTTTCGGTGAACTAATTTTTACGTCCCAAGCAAAGGCTCAAGACATAATATTATTGGTTTAAAAACGTAAAGTGATGCACACACAACATACGTATGACGTAGTGTAAGGCATTTTTTGTCCCTCAACCGCTAATGCCAGTTCTATATCTTTCTCTTTCTACGTTGTAAAACGTTAAAAGTATTGTTTGGTACATAAATGTCCGAACTAATATTCATCAAGTATTCTTAGACAGATTGTACTTATAAATATTTGTGTTTAACATTGCTTTATTATTTTAACTACTAATATCCCCGATGGCAATGAACTTTTCGTAACATTGTAAGCAGGTGGTGCGTTGTTGGTTTAGCGTGCGTTATGACTTTAAATACGGAACACTAAACAAATGGACAAACTTTTAAAAATTCATTGTAACTGGCCACATATGAAAACCCTTATAAAATATTAAACCGTGTTGCCTGTAATAAAAAATATGTCTTATGACAATATTCTGTTTAACTATTCTTTCCCCTAGCCATAAGCAGACGGCTATTCACCTAGTGTTGGTAACACGCGATATTTGTCCCCGTTTTTGTTGAAATAATGATTTCATTAATTTATAATTAATTGAATTTAATAATTTATCATTATTTAATTGTTTTTATTTACTTTTAAAAATAAATAAATGTGACATTTTGAGTTTTTTACACTCGACGACATCTAATTGTGCGCGTGCGCCATTACAAACATTCGTGATGTGCAAAGTAATAAATTGTGCAAATCAAATTGTCACCTAATAACGGATGTATTTTTTACAAATACCGGCAAAAAATATTCCTTCAACAAACGAAAAATAAAAAAAAATACAACAGTCGGATAAATCACAGATGTGAAGAAGCACCTTTAAATCTGCTTAATGTCTACCCCTATTTCCTATGGAAGCGTTATAGCCTGACTCATTTGTGAAAGTAAACTGACTGATAAGCCGGTGTAAACAGTGACTAAACTTTATCGTTGATAAGCGAACGCCGCGTCCTCACGTACGCTCAACAATTTAGTGCTTTTAAAAAATCTTACAGCCAGTATCTTCTGTATACTAATTAAACTTAATGGTTTGTGTGCTCACTATATGTGGTGGCCCAAAATGTATCAAGTTACCCCTTCCTCCAGCCCGTACTAAGAGTTAAGTATTTGTTTGAAAAGACAGGGTAATAATATAAAGGCGTTGATTAACAGTCTAGCCTAGCTGGTGTGATCTCTGAGCCAAGACGCACTAGTCGTAGATTCGCAGTACCTATAGTCTCTTTCTACTACGTAACTGGTATGCCCCGTAACCGTAGGCAGGGGTATGCGCCGTAACCGGTTACGTCCTACTAATACCTAACATATTTTTAGGTGCCCGTATGTCCTGGCTGGTAATCCTGCCGAAGCTATAGGGGTAATCTCACCTTGAGTGCGACGAGCAATGTGACGGTCTCGACGCTGTAATAACCGCGGTCCACGTAGTCACCCATGAACAGGTAGTTGGTGTCGGGCGAGCGGCCTCCGATACGGAACAGCTCCATCAGGTCGTGGAACTGACCGTGCACGTCGCCGCATACAGTCACTGGGCATTTTACTTCTTGCACATTTGACTCCTTTGTTAGGATCTCTTTCGCCTGTGAAACAAAACGTATAGAATTATTTATCGTCTGATTTTAAGAATAATAGTAAACTATGTGACATATTAATTAGTAACAACCGCGTCAGCAATATGCTCACGCTCTTACGGTAAAAGAAAACATCGTAATGCAACCTGCACATATCGGCGAAGAAATTCAAAGGCGTGTGTGAAGTCACGCAAAATACACGCTAGTCGTGGAGTTGCGGAAGATGGAGCCCATCATGGGTCGATCTATACTACACTATGCTCACTAACTGTCACACACTGAGTTTGTTTCTTATTTCTAATACTAAATCTACATTAAGAAACTCCTTTAGTGATAAACTAACGACTCTGAGTCTGAAAATAGTTTAGGTTCATCAGTACATCGACATTTTCGACACAGACTATACTAAATCCTACATTTTTAAATTGCTATGTGATTTTTAAAAAATGATAGACGAATTGATTTAATTTCTCATTCATCAAATCATATTTTTATGCTTTATTATAACGGAAATCAATTTACATACAGATGTTAACACATTATTATTATCGTAAGACAGAAGCTGCGAGTATGTCTATTATTATTAGTTATGTAAACTTTTGTTAGAAAAACTTAATTATTGTTGCATAACATTACGTAGTGGAACACAATTGGTAGGTTACCGTCGATGTCACCTTTGACTGCAATGACAGTATTTCTTATGCAGTCGCTGACAACAACAATCAAGTTAAAATGTTTTTCCCCCGGTTACAAATTTTGTTACTTTTAACAGATTCTTTTACGCCGTCTACAGACGTTCAGATGTTTAACTGTATGGTATTAACTGTGTTACATTAGTTTGAACTGCACAGTCCAACTGTACAGTTCTCAATTTGCCTACACACGTCAGTTCTAAATGCGCATTCTAACTATTAGTTAAAGCAGAGCGTCTGCAGCCTGCTTTACATTCATATATATTTTTTACATCAACGATAATGACAAATAAATAAAAGGTTACATTATACAAGAACTGACAGGCCAAATCCAGTTAGAAACCGTTAAATGCATCCATTTCATTAAAATATATAGGTCTAACAATGTCATCTTGATAGCGTAACATTTTAACCAATCAGGGAAAGGCAGCTGAGGGATTTTGAAAGAAGTTAGGAAATTTTTACCTATTGTTATCGCAAAAATTTTGTAGGCGGCCAAACTGTGAATATCCCAAAGTGCCAAAATACCCTTATACTAACGTAGCAATGTGAAGTTAAAGTATTAATTCGTTTGTTTTGTTTTAGCGTGTTTGTATCTGAGGACGGCAATTGTTTAGAATGTGATAGATTGTTTTGAATTGACGAGGAAGAATAGAAATTACGTTGCCACCGGAATGATTAAGAGACGAAATTGAGATCATTATTATGTCAGATTATTTGAATCAGTATGTACCCGGATTACTATATTGTAACCCTAGGCTTCATTAGACCGATGTCACGTAAAAATCGGCCTTACGCTGAAGCAAAATCTCCGTTTTTACCGCGAACTCGGTAATGCAGCCGTGGGGTCACGCTCAGGTTACATATAAGAAATTAAAACTAAGAGAATGCTTACGTGACTAATAAACGTATGCTAGTTTTACAAAATCTATTTATTAAGTAAATTTAACTGATTTGAACTTTATTAGGAGACAGGAAGAATTTGTTGATACGGGTTCTTACAATATGTATTAAATTAAGGTAGCCAATATACAGTGGTAGAGCCCGCTTTAACATCTTCGCGCGAATTGGCCGTCTCGCCCGGTGTAATACCACGACCATACAGAAGACAGGCGTCAAATGGAAGTAATTCCGTGTTTCGTCTGATGAGTGTGGTGCCGGAGGCCTCATTTTAGTCCACTTTCCCTTTCTATGCTTTTTCTTCTAAGGAAATGATGGGAAGGGGAAGAGGATTGGCGGGGGAGGGACGCTTAGAAATAAGTATTATCCTCTTGCTGTGCGTCTCCTCCTCCGTAGATTAAGGGTAGGCGACGCATCTGCAATTGGAGGTGTCTATAGGTAGAGGTGGCTTCGCTTTTTCAGCGAATCAAGGTGACCGCTTGCTCGTTTGCCACTTTGTAAAATAAAAAAAATAATAATAATCATCTTTAACAGAAGCTAACATATCCATTATGTTAATACAGATAATATGATAATATTAGATATTATTATAACGTAGCAAAAGACACGGGAAGCAGGTCAGACGTTGCAACAAAAGGAAAAGCACCTCTGCCTATAAATATTCCCTACACAACAGGATATCGTGCGGTACAGTTCGCGCGTTCGCAGATGACATTATAACTCAAGACGGGCACTGTATTAACGATGTATAGTCAAAGAATTTAATTCACTACCCACTTAAGATCAAATATTGTACAGCAAACTGTTACTATAACCGTAGAATTCGACTACAATGAAAATTGTATTGATACATCTTGTCGTCTTGTTCATTCTCATTGACATAACAGAGACCACAATATCTGATACTAATATCACGGTCGTGGAATTTGCATAGAGGTAGAATTCAGCATGTATGTTGATATGTCTAGTTGTCGATCTAATCAATATGTCATTTCTTCTAAACGGGTATTAAATAAAAGTCCTTTACCCTACGGCTTATTAGATCGATGTCACACAAAAAACGGCAGTAACGAAATCTGCCGTTTTATCGCGAACTCGGTCTAATGAAGCCATTGAGTTAGAAATGTACGAGAAACAATGAATGATACATTTATAATTATAATTAACAAAGGTATTAATAAGTAAACTTTTTATAAATAAATAAATGATTCACTCTTTCACCTTTTGAACGCTCATATATAGTGTTACACAAATATCTCTTTATGTATGTTTAAAACTATATTTAAATGAACAGTACTTAGGTTACGCGTTAATGTACATCTTAAGTGAAACATAATTGTAATGGGCAATTTTCACATGATTATATCATGCAATGTTGAATATAAACAAAAATGAAAGTGTTAGCAATCTCTTATCTACTCATTAAAATGATGTTATGTCTACATCTATTGTACGACTTTAAAATAACTTGCGACGTCACTTCAGGGGGATTACCCAAAGTACATTCGCAAAAATGTATGTAACAATAACGTTCGAAATCTCACACGTGACAATCACATGATTTATCGATTTTTTGTCGATTATGTCGATATCGCCACTTACTTCCTACATAAGGAATGGCAAACCAATGGCACGGCTAATATTTTGTACGTCTATTATCACAAAATTACGCTATACAAAAATGTAGTAGGTAGTAGGTTGAAAGTAGATTATATGAAAAGGTAATGTATTTTTAGGTTAATCTTAACAATGTAGTTCTGCCTTTAATATAATAGCTTTATTAACATGTCAGCTCTATATCTATACTAATATAAAGAGAAAAACTTTGTAATTTTGTTTGTATTGAAATAACTCAAGAACTACTCGGCCGATTTGAAAAATTCGTTCACCATTAGAAAACTACATTATCCCCGAGTAACATAGGCTATATTAATTAATTCCACGCGGACGAAGACGAGCATAACAGCTAGTTGACAATAAAAGGGATGTGGTAACTGACAAAACTTTCCTGAGACAATATCACAAGTGAGAGACTAAAGAAAATTAGCACTCGCCTTTATAATGAACCCCTCGAGAGTTCGAAACTAGCCGTCAATGGAAAATTACACATATGGGTAACAGTATTAATTAGGTTATGTGGTAATTGATGCTACTATGTCTGCTTACACCTGATTAGGAAAAACTGTGAATATTATTATAGTGAAAGCATTTGAGAGCAGTTGAGAGGATGAATGAATGCAGGTTATAGAAGATTTATGACGCGAAACTGAGTGTTGGACGGGGTCGCCCGAGGCGGACTTATACCGGTCAAATTGGGGAGTTGCTCTAGAAGGCCGGTATTAAGAGTACGCGACCGTCGTGTATGCATGCGTAGATGTATGAATGTAGAAGAAGCGAGAGAGGTGTGTAAGTCCAGTCCGTTGTCTCTGCCTACCCCTCTGGGTTACGGGCGTCAGTTGTGTTGTTGTTATGTTGAAAGCATTTAGGCTAGACATAATGGCTGATATGACGCACGTGGTCGTGTGGGGCGCCTCAATGCTAAACATTCGCCAACATTTATGTGCACATTTCACGATTGTTAAATACATTCATATCGACAACGAAGGACGTTGTATATTTTCGGCAGTTTTGCTATTATAATTATTAGATATAGTACAAAAGAGGTAGATAGAAAATTTAAGAAGAACAAGAGAATGGGACAGACTTTGTTTCAGTAATTTTAAGACGATGCCTTACTCTTTGGTTTTTCTGGCATATTTATGATTTTTGTAACAAATCTTTAGTTTTAAAGATACATTAATTAAGCAGGTCAAATATTACACTTTTCATTGTCAACCTGAAGTTACCAATCTGAAGTTTTTAATGTATAAAGCAGGCTAAATGGCAAAAAACAATTGACAATTGTACACTTTAGGACATAACGAAAATAGCAACGTTCTTGACCCAAAACACGAATGTGTCAAGACTTGCTTAAGCTTCCGAGTACAAAAGTACATTTGAGAAAAGTCAACATGCAATATAAATTGACATATCGAGGTAAAAAATATTATAATGCATTCAATGTCGAAATATAAAAGCAACATTGAGAAAAAATGAATCGTGGCTAGGTATCTTATTTCCTCCACATTTATAGAATTTTAAAACGTGTGCCCAATATTTTTTTCCTAGCATTCAGGAAACATACTTGACATGGACAAAGTCATCTAATTGAGTATGAGAATAGACAAATCGTGATACGAATTTTGCTAAAAAAAGTAAGGAAATAAATAAGAATTAAAAATGACCAATCCAATAAGAACAAGACAATACAAAAAGTTGACAATAATTAACCTTATGCTAATGCAATAAAGTGCACATTATAGTGCCTCATTAATGCATATTGCCGAACGTGACTGATAAAACGTGCATTTGTTTTTTTTTATTAATCTAGTGCTTTAACCTATTTATCTATCAATAGTAGGAAAAAGATAAAAGATTGGGATTCCATTGTACAAATACGATAACACTTTAGGATAAATTCTAGACTGGTTTCAACCCTTCCAAGAATCATTATGGTGTAAGCATACTTCCATTGTCCTACATGAATACCGGCTAAGTACAAAACTCTAGTTAGACGTATGTCGTATATTTAAGGCTACAAAGGAAAGACGTTTAAAGTCCTTTTACTAAGAGATGCAAGAGAGCAAGAAGGCATAAATACCATTGATTAAAAATAATGTATTTATTCTCTACAACCCTAATTATTAATTGACATGGAAATTTGATACTTAAAAAAATACAAAGAACTAACAACGTAAAAGTACACTAGCATCAAAATTTTAATCCCAAAACAACATAAAATTTCCCTTTCGTACAAACAGGTCTGTAAAAAAAATAGAGACGTCCGCAGGGACAGGTAACAGGTACAGCGACAAAAAAACAATGGGCGTAATATAAATAGTAAAGGATTCAACTGTAGTCGGTAAACGCTTTCACGTTCCCAGACGCCATGGACGTTGAAAATACAAATGGCGGTGCAATATGGTGGACAAAAAGCGCGCCAAAAAGATGAAAGATGAGTAATATAAAGCTTAATGTTAGCATTTTTAACTTAATTTACCCTTAACTTTGAATTTTTACGTTTTTTTTAAATGACATATTTGGGGTAGGCAGGAATAACTTATTCTATGAAATAGATTAGCTTTTTGATACCAAAATATTGACTATGTGTGTCTTTTAAACAGTAAGATGACTCAGGCCCTTGACAGTGAAGGCTAGACAGAGATTATGGATTTTCATTTAAGATATACTAATTTATTTAATTACAAATGAACATACACGCCTAATGCATATTTCATTGTTCTTATTGTATTCAGGACAGTTTTGCGTAAACACATCCTGCGCGATAAGTCTGCCATAAGTTGATATTATAATGTTACAGCTGTTGTAAAAAGAATACACACAGATTATTTTAATGTTAATTATAAAAAGTTTATGGAATGTTAAATATCATAAACGTAGTTTTAAATTTAAAAGTAGAAGTAAATTATCGAAATGCCACCATTGTTTATTCACTTTAACAATAAACACCGTCATTATTTCATTCAAATGTTTTTAAATGTAACACTTTAAGAGTAGAAATGCGTTTGTGAAATTTTTCGCGCAAAATAATTTCGCTGCAATGAATCGTACGTGTTGAAACACGCAGCTCGGCGAGAAAAACACGGGAAGGGGGATATCAATGAACTTGTTCAAGATACCCCATTTACGTAACCGTTTTACACGCCGTAATACTTAAAACAATATCATCAATAAAATTTAAGATCGGAAATCGATACGTCCTAATCTATACTAATATTATAAAGAAACTTTGTATTTTTGTTTGTATTAAAATAACTCAAGAACTACTGGGCCAATTTCAAAAATTCTTTCATCATTAGAAAGCTACATTATCCCCGAGTAACATATTTAATCCCACGCGGACGAGGTCGCGTACAACAGCTAGTATTTTATACTTACGGACAATGTACGATCAGACATTAACAAATTAAGCGTATAATGTAAACAAACCACCCGGTGAGGTTAAAGAAATAATACATCCATTGGAATTCTATCTTGAAATCGGGCAGATCTTACGCAAAGCGGGGTTTTTAACCCGCCCGCCGCTCTGTAAAAATTCATAGACTTTCGCCCGAGCTATCCGTAAGCAAAATTAATGTATAAATAATCGATTAGATAGCACGGGAAAATGCAATTCATCACAACAATTTACGTAGAATTAATTGCTTTAATTAATTTCTCATGTTTTCAATGGAAAACTTACAAAAATTGTTAATTTAGTCACTGATCGACTAATTTAGTCACGAAAATGGATTTAAAATCTACCTTATTTGGATACTCTTCAGTTAATGCTGAATTTTAAAGGACACCTTAGGCAATTTTAAAGTAGGGCCAATTTTACCTTTTAAAATAATATTTTTTAACTCTTACTATACGAACTGGTGATTGTCTTAATGCCCTTTAAAAAGTAAACTTTTAAAATACAAATTAAAAAGTTATTGGTTAGTATACATTACTATAGTATAGTGACCTTGGCGCCGGCGCCGGCGCAAGTTAAATTAATAAATTTCTAGTGACCAGTTCGACTTGTTTGCATCAAAGATGTTCAACATCATTTTGCCAAACATTTTTCTTTTGATTTTAAAATTTATTTATATTTTACATGTTCTTGTCACTATAATGTCAATATTCAGTTATTTGCAGTAAATTTGACTTGCTGAAGTCACAAAAAGTACACAACAATCAAATCAACATCAGAGAATATGTGGTAATCACCTTTTTTATACAGATATTGTTTTAATCACATTTAAAAACCAAAGATGTTACATTGATTTGTAAACACTTTTTCTATTCCTATTATTGTATTCTATGTTATTTATGTCTTGAGTCTTGGGTTTGGCAGGAAAAGGATGGGAGTAAGGTTAATGCAGTGGAAATGAGGTCTTTGAGAAGTATGATAGGTATAAGTTTGAATGATAGGATTAGGAAAAGCGTTATAAGGGAAGAATGTGGTTTGGAACAAGATGTTGTGTGCAGAATTGTTGTGCAGATTGAAAAAAATATGCTTAGATGGTTTGGACAAGGGAGGATGAATGAATGCAGGTTAACGAAGAAGATTTATGATGCGAAAGTGAGTGGAAGTGTTGGACGGGGTCGCCCGAGGCGGACTTATACCTGTCAAATTGCGGACTTGCCCAAGAAGGCCGGTATTAAGAGTACGCGTAACCGTCGTGTATGCATGTGTAGATGTATGAATTTAGATGAAGCGAGAGAGGTGTGTCAGGATTGTGCCAAATGGAGGTCCATTGACTCTGCCTACCCCTCTGGGTTACGGGCGCGAGTTGTGTATGTATTCTAACCATTTAGCTTCAGTTGTATAGTAAGCATTCAAAAGTAGTGACAACATCCCAATGTTATGTTTTAATAACGTAACATTTTAGGTTATACCAAGGTTTGTCAGTTTGTCAACACAAGAATTATGAGCAAATAGTTACTCTAAATATAACTAAAAAGGATAATATTACTATTACTAATCTTACATGTAATTTAATACAAATTAACATAATTATTAGTGCATGAACACTTGACTGACTTATATTTTGAAGGCAAGCACATCATTTACATACATTTAAAACAATAACTATAGTCAAATTCAATGGAAATTAGAAATTATATTCATACACTGACTGACAATGTCATTTATTATCTATTACTACTACTAATAAAGAACTTGTAGAAACTTGGTAAGTAGCTTAGTAGTAAACTTAATAGACTGTTCTACATCTCTGCAAAATTACACCAAGATCTGTTCAACCGTTGCGGTGATATGTTCAAATATCCATCCATCGTAAACTTTTGCATTTATAAGATGGATTTATTTTGGAAAGTTTTTGAATAAAGAAAATAAAGTAATCTGTATTGAATAAATCTACGATCACAGCTAATAGATGTAGAATTGTTTATTCAAAACAATTATAGGTAGTTCGTTGTAATTTCTATCATATTATTTCCATCAAATTCAATACAATCTACAAATCAGAGTAGTAGAACTCCACCGACAAGGTCGAAAACCTTAAATTAAAGAAGAAGAAGAGATATCATTAATTCCTACTCTATGAATGTTTGTAGGTTTCAGAAGCTCATATGTTCAGTTCCATTTACATTACTTATATAGTTAACTTATAACAATATTAAATTGATTAAAATATAAATTATCAATGGGAATATCTCTTTCATATAACTTATGCAGTTCATTAAATTAATATTAGTTAGAAATACACTAATAATATATTTGTTATTGTTAATTAATAGAATAGTGTTTCAAGTACACCATCACAGGTTAAAATGTTACTTTAAGATTTTAATATAGCTAAGTAAGTAAAGTATATCCTTGATATACAAAGTAATGTTTTATCCAAAACATTAACATGTATGAGTCATGATAGTTTTTATCATGCTTGATGAGTTAATAAGACAAAAAGTTTATTCCAGTTTACATCCAATTGAAAAAATTACAAACTGTATCCAATATCATAGTTATCACGAGTTTATTATTTATTGATTTAACTAATTTCCGTTCATAATCTAAAAATATCCGATCAATTAGTACCAATTAGACATTATCAAACCAATGTTTTTTTTTCTAATATAATGTATGCAGTAATCGATGTGACGCCGGCACATAATAGCTCACTACCCTCGAAGAGTAATGATTACGGTGGGACCGACCAGCTCCGACCACTAACCACTACATACGCGTTCTCGATTCTCTACTCTATGTAGGTATAATGAATCACACAACATAGGCATAACTAGACGTCAACCTATCGGATATTATGTACATACTTCTAAATAAATTGAAAAATATAATCTATTGACATAAATAAACGTTAATGTAAAGCTTCCTTACCTTATCGCATAGGGTTTTCACTTGATTTTCTGTCAATTGCTTGCATTCATTTAGTTGTTCAATCCATTGATCTAATTCTTTTAATGACGCCTTGTCCTCCATACTTTCAGTCTGTGAAATTAACGTACGAGACGTTAACTTAAATTGGTAATGGTTTTAACTTTTTAACGTACACAAAACCATGCGAATTTTGTAATTTTCACTGCGCCCAGAAATACTGACTTGAGCAGACACAAAATGGCGTAGGTACCACTTGCGTGACGTCAATTTGATTCAAAAGAACGACGTCCCCCAGCGGAAATCACAGGTACTACAAGCTGATGCCAGTTAAAGATGAAATCAATTTATTAAAATACTTCTTGTTATTGTATTTTGAACATATATGATTTAAAAAACATGTATGTAAATGGCTTATTTTTGAATATAACAGGAACAAACTGGTTTTTAATAATAATAAAACGCTTTATGGTAAATAATGCATTCCGTTTATAGTTACGGATGCGTTCAAAATTGATAAAGAAAGGTTCAAGGGAAAAAACATGGATTAAAACGTGTCTGTCAAAAATAAACGTATTTTAATCAAATTAAAAGATTGTTAAAAAGGAATTTACTGATAAAATTATAATACATTTGATCTAGTACACTTACTTTTAAAATAATTGATGGAGAAACCTTGGTTTTCCCCAAGAGATGTGTTTCCACAAGTAAATCCATTAAGACAAATGTTTATTTGAAGGGAAAGTTTAATAATATCAACAAAAATAGTAAATTAATAAAATTAATGGTAAAGTATTTTAAAATTAACCATTTTTTACTTCTCGCAATTTAAATGATTTTAATTTGTTGCAATAAGCGAAAACGTCAGTTAGTACCAATACCACCAACTTTAAAATTTTTATTTGGTGCGTTCTAAATTATTTCCTGTGTAATAGGAATCAGGATCAGTGTGTTTAGTTATTTTTTTTAATAAAAATGTCCAAAATACCACAAAACTTGAAATTAACGGAGAATGTGTATTTACTTGAAAACCTCGACAAAACAGAATATAGTATGAAATAAAATGGTTCGATTGGCTAGGGATAGAAAAGAAACAATAACAAATAATGCAGAAACTTAAATAAAATAAGAATTCACCGCGTATCATATAATAATCTTCAATGAAGCTAAATATTTATTTAAATAAACAATAAGAAAAAAAACCTCATCAACACAGAGAAATTCTGCTCATCAAGAATCTCAAAATAATTTCAAATAATGGCAACACAATAAAAAGTGTCATTATCCAAGTTCCGACTTTAGGAACCATTTCCTTTTCTTTTGCGATTTGGTGTGTGAAGTGGCTGGTTGATCGTTCTTGGTGAAACATGACGGAAACCCTCAAACTTAGAGGCACCCTTTGTGGTCACAATGGCTGGGTTACGCAAATTGCGACAAACCCAAAATACCCAGATATGATTTTATCATCCTCACGAGGTAAGCTTTCGACATGATCATTTTACTATTTTTAAATCAATAAAAATCCTGTAAACCATGTGATAGTTTATAAACATGAATAATTATAACGCCTTAAAATAGGTAGTGGGGTATAGTTTCTGTTATATTTTTTTATTTAACATTAAAATAATTCTATGATGACAAAAATCTTTGCCACGTGACGCCTGATCGGCAAGCGGATATGGGGCTGAACATATCAGTCAACAATTAATGATTTCATTGTTTTAGTATGAAGCTATAACCTTCTCTTTGTTTTAGACAAAACTCTTATTGTTTGGAAACTGACTAGAGACGAAACTAACTACGGAGTCCCCCAGAAGCGTCTGTACGGACACTCTCACTTCATCTCCGATGTCGTACTATCCAGCGATGGAAACTATGCTCTTTCTGGGTCATGGGACAAAACTCTTCGTCTGTGGGATCTCGCTGCAGGAAAGACAACCAGGCGGTTCGAAGACCATACTAAGGTGTGATAGAACTTATAATTTGGTAGGGTTAGGTGCCTATAAAGGCAAGTGCTAGAGCCTATACGAGGCAGAAGACCTAGTGTTTGTGCCTTTGCGAGGCAGAAGAGGCTAAGTGGCATGCACCAGGGCCATCCCTTGTAAGTAGTCATTAAAGCCCTTAAAAATAATTTTAAATGCAAGTATTAACAAATCAGTAATTTTCAGTACACCATTAATGTTAACATTTTATTCTCCAACTTAACAACTTAGGGAATCCTGTTAACAGTTATTTTTGGTTTAGGATGTCCTCTCAGTGGCCTTCTCAGTAGACAACAGGCAGATAGTGTCTGGGTCTCGGGACAAGACTATCAAGCTGTGGAACACATTGGCCGAGTGCAAGTACACCATTCAAGATGATGGCCATACTGACTGGGTTTCATGTGTCCGCTTCTCACCGAACCATGCCAACCCCATCATTGTGTCTGCGGGCTGGGACCGCACCGTGAAGGTAATAACAAATTTAGTAACAAATGCATAATTGATTATTATATTATATTCTAAAATTTTGGTCTTTGAATGTTTACAATCTTTTATTAAATCAGTGTTTAAGTTCATATTTTTGTCTAGGTTTGGCATTTGACTAACTGCAAGCTGAAGATCAACCATCTTGGCCACTCTGGATACCTCAACACCGTGACTGTGTCACCTGATGGCTCACTATGCGCCTCCGGAGGCAAGGACATGAAGGCTATGCTGTGGGACCTCAACGACGGCAAGCACCTGCACACCCTCGACCACAATGACATCATCACAGCCCTTTGCTTCTCACCCAACAGATACTGGCTCTGTGCTGCATTTGGCCCATCTATTAAGATTTGGGTAAGAAAAAGTCCAAAAACATTAGCCATCCTCATTTTACAATATATTTTCAGTTTATCTTACAATTTTCTCAAAATAAGTAAAAATGTATAGGATTTGACATACCTCTGTATCTTTTATCTGCTTTTAATTTGGCTATTTTATTTAAATTGGTTGTACATTGTAAACTATTCTTTCACAGGACTTGGAAAGCAAGGAGATGGTTGAAGAGCTAAGACCGGAGATCATTAACCAGGCGCAAAACGCCAAAGCCGATCCCCCGCAATGCCTGTCCCTAGCCTGGTCTACCGATGGCCAGACCTTGTTTGCGGGCTACTCTGACAACATCATCCGAGTCTGGCAGGTGTCAGTCTCGGCAAGATAAACTAATTTCATTTATTTTTGTACATCCGTAAATATTCCTTTACAATGACTGAGGTGTAAGAATAAATGGAGTTGTCTTCATAAATAAGTGTTTTTTTTTTAAATGATCTCTAGATAAGTCTATTGTTGAGCTGTGTATATTGTACATTACTGTATTTTTAGCTTTTATTATGTAAATAAAGTAATTTTAATTTGTATAGAAGCAATTATTCAAACATACAGAATCCCCTTTGAAATCAAATGAGATGCTTCATATTCAAACGAATAAGTTGTAACCCCAATTTGAGTTTACCACTTATCACAATATCTAACAAAGAAATGGATTACCAGCCTTTATATATGAAAAAGGTAGATAAAACAGATAGACTAAAAGGTAGATAAAACTTTGCTATGCAGAATCTAACTGATACTATTACATGCGCTGCTATATTTCACTAAAATATTCAAATAATGGTAATTTGTGACTCCTGTGATAAGGTTCTTCATAGCATTCTTGATAGAATTGCCAGAAACAAAAATAAGACAAAATGTCTTGTAATAACTCTTATAAGAAAAGAGTATTAATTGATCCACAGATTTTTTTGCCATGTGGTAATTTTGCTAAATAATTATGTGCATATTATTTTTAACCTTTTATACATGGTATGTTGTAACAACCTTCACCTGAAATATTACATAACAAAAGTACACTAAAGAAATTACATCAATACATGAATGAAATTGAGATATCACCATATGTATTTGAATAAATTCAAAGGAACAGAAAAGAATAATTTGGTACCTATTTACACAAATTTAAATATTTTTTACCTTCAAATGTATTGGAAGTTACATAACAAAGCATCATGCATATTTTTTTGTCAATATATTAGAGCCTTTTCTATACAAATATATGAAATTCCAGGCAAGTATGATTAAGGCAAAGGACAAAATAAATACAAATAAAAAAAATGTATAATAAAAAATCCAATACAAACAAGAACAACAAAAAATTGTGACTATTCTTATACTAATCATCCAATATATTTTAAAGAGAGCTCTAAAACCAAACCAAATAATTTAACTTTAAAAATAATTGTACAATTTCAGTTCTAAATTCAGATCAATAAATAGTGGATTAATTTTTCTTATAAAATAATATGGAATGTAAAAATACTAAATACTTCAAGTTCATCAATATAACATTGAGTTTTCATTGTCATCAAAAACCTATTATATTCAAGTACCAGAATAAACAAGCAAATGTCTTTTTATCTTAATAGATTACAGATTCAAGTAGTCTTGTCATGTTTATTATTGCTTACACAATTAAAGCATGACTTACAGTATTCCAAAATGATAAACTTAATTAATTTTACCACAATAAATTACCCATCTTAAATAGTATAAAATATAAATTTCTGAAAACCTTTAGCCACTGTTAAATCTATCTAGAACCCTTTGGATTATATAACAATTTAAAAAATATAAAATATTGTATTTATTTAACATTTAAAGGATTCCCTTTCTTATCTATTAAATGTGATGAAACAACTTCAGGTCCTTTACCTACTTTTGTATGAATAACATATTTAATTATGTCCTTAGTTT
>QDHC01006466.1:187477-203663 GCA_013186455.1 Papilio dardanus tibullus | reverse complement strand
GGACCCACACACCCCGCACACGGACACCGGCGAACAAGTACCCATCAAGATCAAGGAGAACGAGCAGAACACGGCGCGCGAGCAAACGGACGACGAGCAGAAAACAGATGAATGTTATGTAAGAAACTCCTCCTTCCTCAGTCGAGATATCGAGGCGAAGAAGGCGAAGGAAAACTTGAAGCGAGTTATCTCGCCACCGGCTAAAACGGAAGAGAATGCCTCCCCACCCAATAGTGTATCGGCATCTAAGAGCGCATCACCACCGAAAAGCGCTTCGCCACCGAAAAGCGCATCACCACCCAAGAACGCTTCACCACCGAAAAACACATCAGCACCGAAAAACGCATCTCCACCAAAAAGCGCTTCGCCGCCAAAAAGCGCCTCTCCACCAAAAAGTACAGCTCCCCCAAAAAAGATACCTCCTCCGTTAAAAGCCGAGGCGAACCTGAAGGATTCTCCAGTATTGAAAGCTCTCACATCTCCGCCGTTCAAGAAAGAATCGCCGATTTTAAAGAATGAGCCGTTACAATTGAAAACATCCTCGTCCACTTCAGTAAGTGAAGTGTCTCCTATATTAAAGAAAGAACATTCCTTGCCAAAGAAAGAGATCGTTACATCGCCTCCCGCGTTCAAGTTAAACAGATCAGATTCAAGAACAGAAACAAATAATGTTCCACTTAAAGTGATAAAAAAAGATTCCATAGAAGTTAAAGATACTCAAGTTAAGACAGAAAACGTGCCACTCTCCCCGCCTATTGACATAGGAAAAAGCAATGAAAATATGAAAACAAACGTGGAAAATTCTGAAGTCGAAAGTAAAAATAATGACAATGCAAGTAAACTGGAGGAATCGAATGGGGTCGGGGATAAAATACGAAAGTTCGAGAAAGCGGCAGAAGATGCGAGTGCTTGTGTAGGGAAGCTATCTCGGCCGGGCTCGGTGCGCGGCCGGCCGAGGACGGACCGCCTCGGTTCCGACAGCAAGGAGGATTTCCCACCGCCCGCAACGCCCTTCAAAGATAATGTATTTTTCGAGCTGAGTACTCACAGCGGGAAAAACACACCCACAGATCATGGCAATCATTCAACTCTAGAACGACAGCACAGTATTACTAGAAACTCGGTTAATCTATTAAAATGGCAGAAAAGTGAAAGCAATTCGATCGAAGGGGATAAAGTCTTACAGAAGCCGGAACCACCAAAAATAATAAAACCAGAATTCAAACATATGCCGTCGCCCGTCGATGTAACGATCAGGTCGCCCAGCCTCGGTGTCAAGGTGCCCGAGCAGTTCCCCTCGCAGGGCACCGCCTTCCGCAACGTGGCGCCGCTCGACACCCGCGTCCGAGACATGCACAAGATCAACGAAGATGTAAACACTCAGAATAATTTTAAGACTTGTAAACTTAAGAACAAGGAGAAGTACGCCGTTAGCAAAGGCTCCAGCTACTTCACGCGAGGTTCCGAGGAGATATGGCTGGTGAAGAAAAAAGACATTGAAGAGATCGAGGAGCGAGTAATGGATTCGTTCCGCAGGGCCGGGGGGAACTTGTGCGGCCGGAGTGAATCTATGCGTCCGTCGTCCGACAGCGGACAGAGTGCCTCATTTTCTCATGCCACTATGGGAAGAAACAAACGTCAGATGTACGCTAGAAGCGAATCCTGCGACCCGCAGTGGGCGGGCACCAGATCGCAGACATTAAAACGTCAATCCTCAGTCGCTTGCACTTGCGGCCATGATAAGAAGACTCGAGCCAAGAGCGCCGGCGCCGAGGCGGCCCCGCGCCCGCGCTCGCGCTCACACGGCGACGAGAACAATCAATGCCAGGTCCTGGACAAGTACGAAACACTCGTATAGTTTGTCAAGGATATCCCCTGCCCTATTCCATGCACAGAGAATTGTGATAGTTTGCATATTGACTGTACCCGTGCGGGCAATGTTTGTGTGTTTGTGTGTGACGGTGCAGTGCATGGAATACATGTAAGTTATACATTCACATAATCAGTTTGATGTATTTATATTATAATAATATTTATTGTTTGAGCAGTGGTTAATACTAGGCTTATGAATGTATGAAGAATTGAATTTAGGCATGTTTGAATGTAAACCAAATATATGACGATTAACGAGTAGTTTGAGAATGTAGTTAAGTATCTACTCTTTCCATTTTATAAAGTATAAATGGGTTATAATGTATGTTATTTGGAACTTATGTTCAAATATGGTCTCGACTTTGTGGTTTCTATTGCCGAAAAACAAACAAGTAACAATATGTTTTTGTATTGATTTTTCGGTGTGAACCCACGTTTATATTTAAGTCAATTACGCGTTTTATCTCTATAATAGATATCTTCATATGTAGGCCCACCTGAGCACAATCTATCGAATGGTGCTTCGCTTGTTGGTATTACGTTTGACATCTTGTAAACAGTCTCTTCATTAGGTTGTGAAATACTGTTTTCAGATACAATGTTTAACTTATATGTTACAATGGATTACTTTATGCTTTAAAGCTAGTCTATGATTTGAATATTTCGGTCATTTGTATACAAGGATACATAACGATTTTAGTCTCAAGACACTATGCAATACTGTCTCATACAAAACGTGTCTGTGTATGTACCTTTTGAATCCTGCTCGAAGGACCACGAAGTACGGTGTTCTCCGTACATTCAAATCATAGGCCAAGTATATAAGTAGCAAATTGTATTGCGTTGCTTATAGACTAAAACAATTTCCATAGCCTTGTGTATATAAAGCCTAAAACTGTATTGCCAAGAAAGTATTCCTAACTGTGGATTTTCAATGTTAAAACACTCGTATGAAAACATACCGACTTTCATTTTATTTGGAAAAACATTCTTATAAAGTGGAAATTCACAGTTAATTTTAAAGGTTTTAATACATAGATCTGCCCTTTTCTAAATTTTCATATTGTACGTAGAATTAAAGATTTAATAAGCGCATTATAAACTTATTAATAATGGTGTAATTTTTTAATGTCAAGGGGAAGGAATAAAAATCCATTTATCAATATTATGGCTAAATGTGTGTGAATATTTGTATGCTTTTAATGTAATTTTACTTACATTCCATATATCTTCCCGATGGCCTGTCTATGTATTTAAATCTATATCCTTAATTTATACAATCATGTATTTTAGATTGAAGTAAATATACCACGGGAATGTCTATTAGATATTTAGAAACTTATATAGTTGTAAGAATACAGTTTTTGTAATTTCATATAATGTGACCTGCATATGTAGTGCCAATTATGTCATATGTATTCACGTAATCCTTAGCTTCCATTTTGTAATTTTTTTTATCTAGAAAACAACCATTATCCTCTCTGTTTAAGGTTCATACGTTTAACACATTTCAAGTATCGAATTAATTTTGTATGAAGTTAAATTTCGTACTTAATAAGACGGATATTTAACCTCATACAAAGATACAAGTTAGATATTTGAACTGTGACAGTAAAGATGTAGAAACATTGACATATAGATTTTATATTTTTTATTTTTCTAATTTTTTTTTACTTTGTTAACAGTAGCTATGGCTAAAAAACTTTGCGTTATTATTTTAATATGCATTCCAATTTAGTTGCTCAATACCCAAGCGACTATTTTGCATATAATGTTAATAAAAAAAATGAGCAACGAACATGTACCAAATTTTTAAATATGTAGATGTGTAACCTATACATAGTATTAAGTTATCAATTCATTTTAAGTGTCTTTAAATCTATTTAACACATTCAATGCCACTAATTCCCCTTTTGAGTTTATGTGAAACTCATGGCATTGAAAGTGTTAAGTGTCTAGGAACTCTATTCGGGAACTATCATCACAAATAATTTGGATAATTTACATTTAACCACCGTACTGTATATAAAAGTTTCTCTTTACCTTGAAACTGAGACCCAAGAGTCCAAATATAAGTTAAATCATGCAATTTACTCATCTTTCAAATGTTTCATTTATATAAGATTTCAATACATAAATAGGTCAAATTTGAATATATCTTTGTTAACATACAATAAAGCCTGCTACAGATGCTAAGAACTGTACAATTAAATCAGACATGTGCAGGCAAAACTGAGAACCGTACGATGCAATTAAAATAGACGTGTAGACACGAGAGACGTCAGTTATAACAGTGACGTCTCTCGTGTTAAGTGTAGAAGTTAAAGCCAGAAAATGATTTTTTAATAATAATTTAAAATATTTTTTTTCATAGAGAATGTGCAGGATGCTACATACTATTTTTTTATGAACCAAATTTAGCTTTGGATATTTGTAATTTATTTGTGTTCTATTAGCAGCTCTACCCCTTCTAGGTATTCTTTGTCATGGAACAAAGATGTTTTATGAATTTGCATTTTAAAATGGCCTATGTATGTATTAAAATCTTCGACATTGTTCAGTGTGTTACGTACGAGCAGCAAGCAATGTAGTATAGTAGTTTTATTCGCGTATGATGGTGATTAGCGCTAAGAAATGTAAATTATAGCTATAAGAGATAAATAAAGCATGTTTTATATTATGTAGATTGTGTAAACGCCTCTTTATTTTGCCAGAAAAAGGCAAACGCTATTATTTATTTGCATTTTTTTGATTTTAAATGTTTATGACTTTTTTTTTTAATGTTAATATATCAGAATCGAGTTGTTGTAACCGCTGAAATTTCATGATAGTCCATTTAAATTTTATAAAGGCATAACTTTGTTAGTTCTTATTCTAATGATAACAATTATTTAAAATTGCAAGACTCTTTCAGTACATAGATTTTTAAAGGAATGAAGTAGACAAGGGATGTTTTTTACTCTTACAAAGCATTTTCTTTATAATGTAAAAGAAATTGTAATTCGTAAATATGCTTTGTGTTGCGGACTATAGCGCCATGTCACTTCTATTAAGAAAATATTTTATAACTTGTTTATTTGCTAATACAATAAAAAAATAATGTATTTGTTTTATTTATACCCTTATTTATTAGATTTATCTTAGAAGATAGAGCCAGTATAAGAATACACAAGGCAAACCTTAATCCTTAAACAACATACTAAACAGTAATGCATACATTTCCTAGACAGTAATACATGTCTATTACACAAATATATATTTTTTAAAACGTGAAACAAAAATCGTGCATTTAAGGGTTAAATAGATATAAAGTTAATTTCACATGGGAGACAGAGTTGGTTTGCTGGTCCTATGCTTCAAAAGCACAAACTTAAGTTGGCAATTAGCATTGATTACTTACATAAGTTTCTGATTTGTACATGGTTCAAGCAATTTTTTGACAAAAAAAATACAAAGATTTTCATTTTCAATTTATCTATTCTATGTTTATAGATATATATGGTCCATTAATTCATTTTAAATCCTACAAATAATTATTTTAGTACGCTACTGTAAGGTAGGTGGGCTAAAGTATTATTTTTTTATTAAAAGAAAATACTAACAACGTTCACCA
The DNA here is from genome assembly GCA_013186455.1 of Papilio dardanus tibullus. Classification (NCBI taxonomy): domain Eukaryota; kingdom Metazoa; phylum Arthropoda; class Insecta; order Lepidoptera; family Papilionidae; genus Papilio; species Papilio dardanus. The sequence goes on along the minus strand of QDHC01006466.1, from coordinate 198,178 downwards.
CCAATATGATGACAGAAACAAATGTTGAGAAATGTTTTACCACTGCCAGGCCACAGTATAAAATATCGGAGTGCCAGGCATTCTAAATTTCGATCTTGGTCACTGTCCCTGTCGCTACGAAACTGGTCAAATTGGTTATCGGAAGAGCATCTGACATTTTAAGATTCCCGCGCTAATATAAAGGTCACGGAATCACGGAACGTTCTTTCTTGTTTATTTTAAGAATTACTGCTACAATTGTTCTATATTTCTATTAAAATAATCTTAAAGAAATAAATATATTTAATGTAAAAATATTGCACTCAAGAAAATATATAATTTTTGCAGTTTCTTTATGGTAAAAAAGACTTGTTGTAATTTGTAACCAGACAATACAAATTTGAAATCTGTGTAATGGAACGTAAAATAATTCGTTCGTGCTTTCTGCTTGCTGTTGCTATCGCGCTTGTATTATACTTGGTGATAAATTAAAAAGTTACCTTTGATTTTTTTTAATGAAAAATCTTTTGCAAAATAGTTTAAACGCAGTGATTTAAAGTAAAATTGTTAAAATAGCAAAAAGATATTGAACGGTTCCTAGTTTTGTCTTTATTCTGGTTGCGATCGCACTTGTGATTTATAAAGTGGAGTCGTTACAAAATATTGCAAAATGACTTCAGCACTTTATTTGGAACATTATTTAGATAGTCTGCAACATCTCCCTATAGAATTACAAAGAAATTTTAAATTGATGCGTGATCTCGATGACCGAGCTCACGGACTAATGAGGACAATCGATCTTATGGCTGACGAATTATTGCCGAATATTCCAAAAATGGACGATGAAACAAAAAAAGAGAAGGTGAACACTATTCAGGGATTATTTAACAAAGCCAAGGAGTATGGAGACGATAAAGTTCAACTCGCAATACAGACATACGAGTTGGTAGATAAGCACATACGGCGCCTTGACTCTGACCTCGCACGCTTCGAAACTGAAATTCAAGAGAAAGTAATGAGTTCGCGTGCAGCGCAACCTGGCGCGGACCCGGAAACTAACACCACTACTGTGAAGAAGGGCAGAAAGAAACATAAGGCCAACGAAAAGGCAGCTGCGTCGACAGGCAAGAAAAAACGTGCGGGTGCCTCGAGCGAAGATGACGCAGTAGCAAATGGCAGATCCGCAGCGAAGAAGAAAGTACAGAGGAAAGGTGCGACGACTGCTACGAGTGCTGTTAAGGAACAAGAAGAAAACGCAGACTTGGATTCGGTCGCTGGCATGGCGCACCCGAGTGACGTGCTCGACATGCCCGTGGACCCCAACGAGCCCACATACTGTCTCTGCCACCAAGTGTCTTACGGTGAAATGATAGGGTGTGACAACCCTGATTGTCCTATAGAGTGGTTCCACTTCGCTTGTGTCGATCTTAAAATAAAGCCTAAAGGTAAATGGTACTGTCCCAAGTGTACGCAGGACCGGAAGAAGAAATGATCCACATTAAAGCCTCCCGCTAATAAATCCACAGAAAAGACTGTGTCTGTTAAGACAGAGGTGAAGTGATTGCCTAAATTATAATTAATTTAATTAAGTACATGGATAATTAAGATTTATTTAATTATTTATAGTATTTTATTTCACCTTCTGTGAACGTAATATATTTGTTTTATCCGTAAGATGTATGGTTTTAATATTTAGCATTTAACTCACACATGTGTATTCTTGGTTGATGTTTTTAAATTAAAAAGAAATTGACTGAAATGAGAGAGAATTGATAGTTATTACAATAGTGTTATATATTGTAAATAAGGAACAAAGAATATATTAATAATGGAGTCACTAGCTCAGAGATATATTAGAAATAAATGAACATTTACGGGATGGTTATATGATGAATTATGTGAAAATCTATTGGGAAAAGATTTTACTTCATTCCATAGAATGTTAATGAACTGCTAAACTTTTATTGTACAATAAAGTTATAATTTTTATATTTCTGTATTTTCTTTTAATAATTAAATTTAACTTTTCTCCAATCCTTTGGTAATTATTAAGAGCTTCAGTGGCTCAGGAGTTTAGCTCTTGACTTGTAAATTGCAGGTCCCAAGATCGAATCCCATCATATATCAATGTGTCTTTCGATTTTCATATGTACATATTTACCCGACCCTCTTATGGTGAAGGAAACATTGTGATGCAACCTGCACATATCGCCACAGAAATTCAAAGATATGTGTATTCACGCAAAATACGCGCTAGTCGTGGAGTTGCGGAAAATGGAGCCCATCATGGGTCGAACTACCTTACAATACATTATAATTATTTTGTTTTACATAGTCAATGGTTTAAATATCTGTAATAATATATTACAAGATGATATCTTAATTTATAACAAAGATAACTTGAATGTTCCAAAGCAGTTCTAATGTAAGAAAACATATTTTAGTAATTGTGGGTAAATCAAGTCTTTAATTACCTTAATATAACAATAAACAAAACTTAAATTACACTTTACACGGTAACAACTTATTTGTACACCAATTAATATTACAAATCTATTTCAACAATACTTTACAACAATTTATGTTGTTAATGTGTTTTTTTTTGCAAATTATAATAGATTGAATATAATTAAAGAATAAAAAAACAAATTAAACATAATACTTTATTTTAACACCTTAAACAATAAACAGCGGTAAATAAAATAACGAAATAAAATATAAAATAAGTGTAAAACATGTTCATTTGCTCCATAAACTTTCATACTTCATATAGTAGGATATGCAAGTCTGATATTTTAATCTCTTGTACCTCGTCTTCATTAGACCGAGTTCGCGAAACGGATTTAAGCCGAAGCAAAATCTGTTTACATCGCGAACTCGGCCTAATGAAGCCGAGGCATTAGCAACTTGCATACAATATACTAGGTTCTTGAGAAATGCACATATGTACATGAGAAAGATTTGCATAACTTTTTCTAAGAGAGGTTTTTAAAAAAAATAATTTTAATGAAGCAATCTCTATTATATACTTAGAAAGTTTTTTAACTATTATTTAAATTGGTTACATAAGTTTTATATAACATATATTAAATAATGAACCTTTTTCTTATATCATGTTTTATGTAGAAATGAAAGGTTCTATCTATACTAATATTAAAAAGAGAGAAACTTTGTATTTTTGTATGTATTGAAATAACTCAAGAACTACTGGGCCTATTTTAAAAATTCTTTCACTCATAGAAAGCTTCATTATCCCAGAGTAACAAGGGCTATATTATTTAATTCCACGAGGACGAAGTCGCGAGCAACAGTTAGTGAATTATAAGGGGAGATTCCTTTTTATAAATTGTATTTTCCTTACAATTTTAATTGATTATGATTTCAATTTATTACGCCATAAAGTTATGAGTAATTGTAGAGTTTCCTTGTATATATGAAGTAATTGATTCAGGATGGTTTAACACAAATTTAATTTAATTTATTTAAATAAAAAACCTTTAAGTACAGGCCAAAAAAAACTTAAAAATTAAACTAGCTTATGCCAGAATTTTATTGTCAGGGATGTTTTTTCAAATTAAGTTATAATGCAAAAGTTGTTTCAGTATCTCTAGTTATTTTTTATTTAATAATTGTATATTCTTTTACATTTAATAATATGGAATTACTTCATAAACTTCTTTTACTTCCTTTATATTAAAAAAAAAACAGATGTTTTAGTAAAACAAGTACATATGGTATTAAATATTTCTTTTTTGTTGTAATATTATTGTTAAATTATTATTTATTATTAATTTCTGTCAGGTTAAAATGAAAATGTGATTACTTGCTTAGGACCAATTTGTTCTTAATAAATGTTGTCTGTATCTTTTTTTATCGATTAGTCTTTAATAAAGTAAATTAGAATAAAACAAGTGTGATATTATCCAAGTAGGGATGCTATGCTATTAAAATTGGCCAGATAATGTCGAATTTCGAAAAATTTTTTTTTTATTTATTTCAAATTTTATTAATTTAATTTTATTTTAATTTCGACATAGAAGTTTTAATAAAAATGTTTTCCTTAATTTGTTTAAAAAAAAACATTGTTAAAATGATTCGGGGTCTAAAATTGAAATCGAAAGCCTTTTTTGGGCATCATAATGAGAAGGTGGGGATTTTGGGTCAAGTTAGTTGTGTGCGTGACCCAAGCCATGTTCGTAATCGAATATTAGTTGCTCAGAGTGACTTGACGTGCGCACACGCATACGATTTCATATAGGTTTTGTGGGCACACGTTTTTATATACTTTTTACACTAGTTGTGTAGGATGTTTTCGCATATTATGTTTTTATGTATGAATGAATAACCTTCGTCTGCATTGCTTGAATTGGTGATGAGAAATAAAACAATGGTGACTCGGAATATAATAAATTCGTAAAGTTGTGGCGGTAAATCTTAAGCTTTATATTTTGAGAGCAATATGAATGTTAGCTAAGCAATAACAATAGGGTATAAATTTTTATTCGCAACAAATGCAAATTAATTAGACATGTCTAATGTCAATAAAATAGAGATTTGTTGCGTGTCCGGAAGAGACCTTGCTCAAAGGCCCTTGAGCATGAACCACGACTTAAAATTGCACTAGTTTTAAACGTACTATTGAGTCGAAACATTGCTAAAAAAATACTAGGATGGACTTTTATTTTGAAGATACTATTACTTACCTGTGTTGCTTTGTAAAGCGTTAAAGCTTTACTAAATGCGGAGAAATAACTTATGCAATGTTTATATTGTGTCCTGTGCTTTATTGAGTTTGAACCGCCGATATACTTGTCCAAAATTCATGGCCCTCTCGTCCAGTTTGTTATTTGATATGACTGGTGTTTGTGGATGATATGGTTTGGCGGAATTGACGGTCGCGCCTATGGTAAAAGTTCTTAAAAGTTAAAACGCCTGCCAATAAAAAGAAAGCGCTTTTGCTATAGTTTTATTACAGGCGTTTATAATTTTACATTTGTTGGACGACACTTTACTAACTCACGAGTATTATAATAAACTTTTTTTTTATTTATATTGTTTTTTTAAACGGTTTTTATTTTGTCACAAAAAAGGGTTTTTTTAATTGAGATATTGGAGCACAATTAGATGTAGCACAACATACTGACGAAGTCGCGGGCAACCTCTAGTTAGATATTAAAACATCTTTTACTTAATTAGACCTTTTTGAAATAAATTAACTAGACCTGCTTTATTAATATTACATCTTGACGGGCCTAATGTTTGTTGGAACTGCGACATTTGAGTTTATCGTAACCTTATGTTTTGTTAATTTAGCGATATTTATTAGGCGCTAACATTTAAAGAGGTTAATAAACTTTAACACTAAATGCTACTGAAAGTCATTAGAGCTTTATAAGTAAATTGCACAAAATGGTACGAAATTGCTATGAAATTAATAAGGAAACTAAGCTGAACCATATCATTATCCATTGCGATATAATTTGCATCGACGTTTAGAGATGTGAAGTGAAAAATAAATATCGATATTTTTTATGAAATCTGGTTCTGCATTAAAGATTGTTAGAAGTTTCTTAGTGTTAATAAATACGGTTTTTGTTCTTTGTATTCAGATGAGCTAGGGCTCGCGTCATTACCGAACCCTCATTGCACGATGCTGTATCCGAAGAGCGCTTTCAGCGCCCTTTTAAGGGCATTTGACGGAACTCTCCTGAGGCGGCCAGTGAAAGTTACTACAGTGCCCGCGACGTCTACAATATGGCCAAGAGGGAACAAGGTGTTTTCGTGTGGTATGACCTTTGTCTCTTCCCGCTAGGGGAATTGAGTAGAAGAGGGAGAGCCCCACATACACACATGTGCTCCCCCCAGAGTGCTAGGATCCAAAGCGAGATTTCGATCCAAGCTGACAGGTTTTTCTTTTTAATGAAATAAAATAGTTACGTAAATTAGGTGTCGCCAAAAACATTTATCGATACTATTTGTCTCATCCCTGATAATATTAATGTAATTTTACAGCAAAAAAGATTGGCAGGGTGTGCATTCGACGGTGCCGTCGGGGCGGGTTGAGAGTAAAAGCTTGCGGTATTGCATCAGACATGACAGGACGACGCCACTGTTTGCATCAGAATCCAGTATAATTTTCGAGAATGCGTACTGTTTTGATTTGTCGTTTTATACTCGCATTTAGTTCAGGATATGCTCGAGGAAAGAAAAAATAAAATTAAAGTAAAGTAATGTTTTGTTAATGTGACCTTCCACTGCCGAATACGATTAAAAATATTTTTTGTTTCGTCTCTTTCCCCAAGATATGAGGACATAATGAGATAAAAAATGTTGTACTTATACAGAAAAGACACAGTTTAATTCATGTGAATTTGTAATATCTCAAATCCATTTCCCCGAAAATATTGATAAATGTATTCTTAGGATTCGTATTCGAGTTTGGTTATTTGAACGGATCGTTTATCGTCGAAGAACAATTGTTATTGTTTTAACTATAGGGCCGCATTGTGTGGACGAAATTAACTAAATAATATATGTGGAAGAACATATTTGAGATAGAGATGTAAGGAAGAGTCTATTCATAAACTGTCTGGAAGCTGATATTTTAGATTAAATGTGTCAAATAAATTTACTTTATCCTGTGTTACCTGGAGCTCGTAATAGATATACATTGCAGTATTAAGCTAAAATGGTAGAAGTAAAGTCGCATGTTGACCTAGTGTTTGTACCAGGAGGTCATAACACGGGGTGGTTGTGCAGTGAGGGCGCGCTTAAGTCGCAGTCAATCCGAGACTTCGCGCGGGATCACCGCTTTTATTGTGACGTAAAACGTTTTTTTAAATTGATTAAACAATGACTACGCTAATAAGAAAAATGTTGAAGACACACTCTAAACATAAAAGTAAGTTATTTTTGTTTTCTTTTTTATTATTTAAAGACTGTTAATTAAAAATACTATACTACTCAATTTTATAAAGAGGAAAAGCTTGTATTTTTGAATGTACTTATTGAAATAACTTTAAAACTACTGGGTCGATTTCGAAAGTTCTTTCATCATTAGAAAGCAAAATTTTTACAGAGTAATACAAGCTGTAATTTTTTAATCCGCGCGGACAAAGTCGCGCGCTACAGCCAGTAGTAGATAAGTCGATAGACAACGTTAACTTAATTTTCAGATTTTCCAGTTTAATATTTTTTATTTTTTCCATTTAAATATAACTAAATTAGTATAATTTTGTAGCAATGTATATTTTTGTTTTTATTGATTTATATGGTAGGTACAATAATGACATTAAAATTAAAAATATGTTATAATTTTATTGCAGTAAATGCAGTAATTACTGTTATAATTTTAGTTTACATAAACTTAACATTTTCGTTTTCCTTTTATACCAAAATATAATAATTATCAACTAATTATGTTTAACTTAATATGGACTGAATAAGTTTCGCGTTCATTTAACTTTTGTCGTACATCGTATTTAAAACATACCTCTTACATTTCGAATATTTTACGCGATTTATTTATTATTTTTAAATACGTCATGGTAGAGTTTATTAAAAGCTTAAATACAAAATGTTATTTGCTTTTATTTGTAAGACCGTATAAAAATTCTGAAAACGCGATATAAGTTACAGTACTTTGTTTCCTAGTATCCTAGTATTAATAAAGATAAAATTCAACATTACGTTTTTTAATTCACCGTGTGTCGATTTCTAGGTGTTGTTCGCGACTTCATCGGCGTGGAATTTTCAAAATACGCCTATGTTACTCAGGGATAATGTAGCTTTTTAATGGTGAAAGAATTTTTGAAATATGGCCAGTAGTTCATGAATTATTTCAATACATACAAAAATGTAAAATTTTCCTCTTTATAATATTATCATAGATTAACAAAAAATGTTTTGACAAAATAACGGTTATATTTTATATTAAAAATTCGTGATGTAAAAATATATAACAGTTTTTCTAAGGTTTCATTAAAAGTTCCATGTTGGGTGGCATGTTACTCGAAAGGCGCGCCAGTAGTATTTTCTCTCCAATTACATTGGAATTAGGCGCTCTCTAGACGCACGTATACGGATCTATTGGCGGGAAAAAAAAGTTGTCATGTCACTCAGCCGTATAGCAGGATCTATGGAATATATTGGAGTTCTTATAACGGAATAATTGACCTATATGTTGCCGTTAGATTAACAGCTTTATTGAGCTTGAGTTTACGATTTAAAAGAATAATATCAGTACTTATGTAGGAGTACTTAGTATAAAACATTAGTTCAGCCTTTCTTCACTCTATATAGATGCTATATAGTTAGATACAATATAAATCATATGTTTTTTAGCTACTATAGATAAAAATAGAGTTGCGGTTTACTTCCAATGTTACCAAAACAAATTAACCACATAAATAACATTTTGTTGATATTATTTTTAGCGTTGTTTTCTAGATCAGTGACAAAATTTAAGATTGTTTGGCCTTGGTAGATAACAAAATTGTTGCTGTGAATAGATCGAAGTCCAAATATCTTGTTGTCAGAAAATATGACACACGAGTACGTTTATGTTATTAAATTCTTTTCATATCAGTATTTTGGCAGTTGGAACACATGGTCAGACTAAGATTCATCAAGTGCGAGATTTTTTTATAGTATAAATTGGTAAGCGAGCAAGCTATCTGAATTCGGAAAAGTAGCAAAGCGACTAATGTTTTTCGTCATCCGCATTAGCAGAGGCGTACAAAATGCGTAGTTCTTTTTCTTATTCCCTTCCTTAGCTACCTTTCTTCCATAGATTAAGATGTATTTTTTATTAAAATAATTTCTTTATATTTACAGTTACTTCTGTTTACTCTTGTTACAATTAAAAGAATGCAGTTACAATCTGTTCAATCAACGTTTCTTCAAATGATAAATAATTTATTGAATTTCAAGAATTGTCGTGTTGACTTTTTACGACCAATAAGAGCAAACTAATAAATAACTACAGTCAAACCTGGATAAATGGGAAACATTCTATGGTCCCGTCGAGGTACCTCCATATGCGAGAAACCTCTATAAGAAACAAAAATCGTGGTCCCTTGCACTCTCCAGATTCGACTGTATATATTTAAGTACTTGGTTTTTGCTATTCTTTGCTCCACATTTTATGTTAAGTTTTTCTCTAATATCAAAAAATGTTACTTAGTTGTGCATAGCACGTTTAAAAAGTTGTTAATAGTTTCGTAAAATCGAGACAAAAGTTCAAAAAGGTAATTTATTCGTAGACAAACAATGATATTTTAAAACCAGTTGAAAATACAATACTAGTAAACAATTCAAACGAAATTAAATAAAAAAGTACTTGATTGTACGAGTACTTGAGGATTACAAAGTTTTTAATTACGTCAATTGCAGATGTCTATATTACGAATGAGTTTCCTATATTAATAACGTAATTAATAGCTGATTTCAACTCTTGACTTTTTAATGTTTATACAAACAAAGGCATAAATTGTTATTCAACGCATTTAAACGCTTATCCGATGAATGAACTGTAGGGAAGATGTTGACGACTTCTTTATAAGGAACTGATCAGATTCTTAACAATTAGTAGTCTCCATTAAAAGTTTATTGAAAATTGAGAAAAAGAGAGCAAAGTTAACATGATTTTTGAAATTGAACTAATTAATTTTACAGTTTTACGTAGCAGAAAAGAAAGGTTGATAATCCGTCCCTAATATATATCTAAACACGTTACAGATCACGATATTACCTAATAATTGGTAATGTTTAGCAATTTAAAGGCTACAATTAAGCGGCTAAAACTCACGCGTTGTTTTGGTGACGGTACCGACTAGTTTTGAACCCTTCGGGCTCTTCCTCAGGGATGAGTACCGTTGTTGGTAAAGTCGCTGAAGCTACGACTGACGCTTGAGTTTTTAGCCTCTTAATTTTAGTTTATAAAGATGTATCAAGAAAATTAGTTTAATTTAATTTGAAGTCTATTCATATTATGTAATTTTCAAAGTTAGATTTACATATTTCTGTAAAAACTTGACTGTTCTATTATCCAGAATCTAGGATGATCTAAAATGGTGCGCAATTTCATTTGCCCTGTATTACTATAGCTGGTCAGTACTGGTTGTAATCTGTGATCTGGTCCGTCTTATTGCGCCTAATATCCCGACCCCTGGCCCAGTTGCGCTATCACCGTCTGACCTAGATAACGTATCAATACAATAAATGACTAAATAAATTAATATAAGATGTGACAAACATGTTTATTTTTACAGAATCTGAGAAAGTTTTTATAAATATTTTATGACACTTCCAAATAAGGTCTCTTCCATCATTGTTGTGATGTATAACGATACAATCGATATGGTTAACTACGTAGTGTAAACAATTCGACAGAACCGAAAATAAAGGGGGGTTTTATTCTAAAGATCACGAAGTACACAGAGTTTTATTGGACAGTGTCTCCCTGGACGCAATGCATTCGCTCCGTACAGATATAAAACAATTAGTGACATATCGACGTCATAGTCAACGGCTGTCCCAGGGTTTATACATTTTGTCGCGGACGAAACGCAGTGCCCGCGACCCGCCGTAATACGTTTGATGGCCGTCAGGTTTTAGTGGGTATTCCGGTCACCTTCTGTTGCCGGTGAGTCCCACACTCCCTACGCCATTGCACAGCCCGGCGTAGGGGTGCGTAAATGCATTTCCTGACGTTAATAAAAA
>QDHC01006466.1:12366-77621 GCA_013186455.1 Papilio dardanus tibullus | reverse complement strand
GGGTCGCCCGAGGCGGACTTATACCGGTCAAATTGGGGAGTTGCTCAAGAAGGCCGGTATTAAGAGTACGCGTATTCGTCGTGTATGCATGCGTAGATGTATGAATGTAGAAGAAGCGAGAGATATGTGTCAGGATCGTGCCAAATGGAGGTCCGTAGTCTCTGCCTACCCCTCCGGGTTACGGGCGTGAGTTGTGTATTGTATTTATTTCACTGCTTATCTTTTCAATCCTGAATCTTTTTTTTATCATTTCTTTATTGTCAAACAATTTAATAGTAGTTATACAGATTTGTATACACTTTTGTCCATATCAAGAAATCTTTAACGAACATCTAGTTAAAAGAATTAATGACCGGTCTATATTTTTGGAATGACGCCAAAAATACTTAAATGTACGATGTTTCTAATTGACCAAAAAAAAAACGTGAACCACCAATTAGCGTGTGTCGGAAAAACCGAACATTATTCGGACACAAACCAAACAATACTGAGAGAACTCACAGAACCGAAAGTTGGTATTTTGCCAAAGACAGCACTGCGGTATACAGAATTATGCTTATAAGATTAAACTGAACAGGAATTGAGTATTTACAGAGGAAAATAAGACGAGAAAGAATTCTCAAACGCAAAAGGAAATCAGTTAATGAAATAATCTAATTGAATATTATTTTTTATTGGATTAGCAATTGGTTATGCTTTTATAAGTTAAAAATGTTTTATTTCTTAATGACTTATAGATATTTCTATATTTTCGCCGACGCCTCGTAAATTGGCTTAACACGAAATGAAAAGAATGACAAGGAACATGATATTATCTATTATAATATCTCTCTCTTTGTATCATCATTATAAGCCGATCGACGTCCACTGCTGAACGTAGGCCTCCCCCATAATTGGCCACAATGCCCGGTCCTGCGCCGAAAAATAATTATTTCTTTGTATAATATACTAAAAATATTTAACAAGAATTCATTGACGACCGAATGTTGAGACGCCACTCTTTAATCGTCGCTTAAAATCTAAATAGTGTCAAAATTAAACGAGATCGCCGAAGAATTTCAAGTTTAAACGTGGACTTAACATGAAAAAAAATACTTTTAATTAATTTTTATGTACCTTGTTATCGAAGAAGAAATCCAAAGATATGTGTGAAGTCACGCAAAATACGCGTTAATCGTGGAGTTGCGGAAAATGGAGCCAATCATGGGTCGAACTACACTACACAACACATTTAAGACGCTCCTAAATATTTGAGTGGCGTCTGAATATTCGGGCGTGAGTCTCATAAAAATCCTTATAATATTTGTCAGTGTAAAAGCTACATATCACTCTCTTGCATTTCGTCTTTCGAGTTATGAATCGTTCACAAAAGACCCGAGCGCTTTGAGGATTTATACATTTGCGGCAAACAATAGATCAACGGGTCGAGTGAGCGCTTAGACGGTCGAGAGGGACGTTGGTCCATTTATTTCTATATACATTACCCTTACAATTTACAATATCAATTTGAAGATTTTTTTTACGTCAAGTCACGTTCATGCCATATCTATAAGACGGAGAATCTGAGAACTATGGCATTTGGATTCCTTATACTGTCGAATTTGGACATGAGAGTCCAAGGATCCGCGATATATGTCTCGCTTAAAGACGTTTCTCTCTAATCCGAGTTTCTCGCTTATGGAGGTAGCTCGTCAGAACCAGAATGACTCTCGCTTATCCAGGTTGTATAATTATTCCTTAAGGGACTAAAGATTCTATTGATGCAAATCTATATCTATACTAATATTATAAAGAGAGAAACTTTGTATTTTTGAATGTTTGTGCATTGAAATAACTCAAGAACTACTGGGCCGATTTCAAAAAACCTTCCACCGTTAGAAAGCTACACTATCCCCAAAAAAAATAGGCTATATTTTTGGATTTCCACGCTGAAGGAGTCGCGAACAACAGCTAGTATGCAATAACTTTTAAAGATAATTAAGTGATATCAATATATTTGAATAATTTGTAAGATAAGTCTAAAGGCGGACTGCTTTTGTTTTGATTCGATAAGGAAACCTCTTAATTAACAGTCACAACTATTAAATTAAAGCCATCTGCAAAATTAACTACCACAATTAAACTAAACCAGATAACTATTTGTATCTCAATGAATTTAATGATATATCCAGTGGTTTATGAATTTATTTGTTAGAAATAGACAACATTGTTTTATCTATAATAGTTATACTAGCTGTTGTTTACGACTTCGTCCAGAACTAAAAATATAGGCTATGTTACTCGGGGATGATATGACTTTCTAATGGTGAAAGTATTTTGATATCGGCCCAGCAGTTCTTGTGTTATTCAATACATACAAAAATACATAGTTTTTCTCTTTATAATATTAGTATAGATTAGCAACTAGAAAGAATATTACAAAAGTAACGTTCCATAAGATTTTCAAACTAATTTATTTTATAAAATAATTTGAATATTTAAATCAAAATGCTCTCTAAATTCTCACTATTTAGATTAATTCTGGACAAAATTATTAACTTAACGTAGTTTGGGAATTACGTTATCCTCGGCAAAGCTGTCTCTATAAACAGATTGTGACGCCGAGCGTGATTAACAGAGCACCGACTTGAATTAATACACGTCATTATTAAATTTAATTCACTACAAAGGAATTAACAATAGGAACTCCGAAAATGTTAAATTTAAAGGTAATTTTCACTAGCATTTATTACCAAAACTTGATATCCGGAAAGCTCTATTTCAACTATTTGGTAAGTAATTTATCTTAAGTTCAATTCAATATTTCTAACCCTATGTAGTATCAACCCTATAAGTTCGCGATAAAAACGGAGATTTTGCTTTGGCGTTTTTTGCGTGACACCAGTCTAAAGAAGTCGTAGGATAAGATATTAGGCAAAGGTTGGTAGAAATAGTGTATGAAAAACAAAAGCAGTAAGCATCAGTTGACAAAGTTTTTTTTTATAGGAGAAGAGGGCAAACGAGCAGCGAACCAACTAAACTATTGTAATTCGTCCGACGCCCACGGACATCTGCAATGTCAGAGGAACCACAAATGTGTTGCCGGCTTTTGAGGGAGGAGTACGCTCTTTACGATTTAAAGTCACATCAAAACCGTAGATTCTAGAACTCTTTTTCCCAAAAAAACATTATAAATAATCAAAGCGATGCAAAATAAAACTATTATACGTTGGTGATACCTTTACGAGTACATCTAGTCATGTCAAAATCAATTTACATTATTTTGTTTACAATATTGGGCTTCTAATACATCCAATAAAATGTCCCGAAGGATTTCAATTTGTTTTATCCAGAATCCGAACGCAATTGTCTAGGGAAAAACAAAATACGATTCAAAGGCTCATTCTTCGGGAATTCATTCATTATGGAGTTTCAAGGGAACGCTAAATGTATGTTTAAAGATAATTTAATTATAACCATAATTTTGTATTTATTTAGAAAGTTTTAATTGTGGCTATAAGTGGTTTAACGTTGCAAAAAAATTTATTATTCCCACCAGTAAGTAGATAGGTTCAGCTACTTATTTTAATTTTACTAATATAATTATGAATAATATAAATGGATGGATGGATGTGTAGTCAAACCTGGATAAGTGAGAACTGCATAATGGAGAAACCTTTACAATCGAGAATCATTCTCTGGTCCCGGCGGACAACCTTCATAAGCGAAAAACCTGATTAGAGCGAAACCTCTATAAGTGAGACAAATATCGCGATCCCTTGGTCTCTCGCTTATCAAGGTTCAACAGTAATTGTAGCATAAAAAAAGTGTAAACAGATAAATAAAGGCACGAAGATAGATTACTGTTTAAAATACAATAGCTCAAAGGCCATTGGTATTAGCTACAGATCGGCGTTGATTCAACGAACTAGTTTAACCAACCGTTAATCGCCCGTTGTAAATTAACATTCAAGTAGTTAAATTCAACGTTTTTAAAAAAAGTTAAATTCTATGCAGGGAGTCACTTTTTCGCTGCCAGTCTTCGGGTTTTCTTTATTGAATGTATGGTTAACTAGTTGACGAAAAAAACAGTTTTTCAAATAGTTGACAAAAACAAATTAACCGTTTTCATTGACGCCAAAATCGTCAATGACCTAGTTTTAGCTGCTATTCAATAAATTAATTCTAGTACAACACAAGCATGTAAAAAATACTCCGTAATAACACAGTTTTTGAATAGTATATTTTTAGTTCATTTCAGCGACTTCATTTCATAAATTACGCAAAGTTATAACATTCCAGACCTAGTTATGTTTGGAGCACAAATGTACATTTTGAAACATAGCAGAGTAGGAACACATGCGGCCCCAATGTATTTTGTAATGCATTGCATATTATTTCGTGGGTGAAAAGAGAATTACATTTTCTAAATAACATACATTCAAATATTATGTATTTCTATGAAGTAATTAAGATAATAAACATACATAAAGAACGATTGATTTATCCGTCTTTCGGAAGTCGGTTAAAAAATAAACTTTTTATCCACCTTAATTTAGGAAAACTAGAATTAGTATAGATTAGACGCATCGGAAGAGGAATTATCCTCTTTCTGTGCGCCTCCTCTTCCGTAGATTAAGGGTAGGCAACACATCTGCAATTGTAGCTTCGCTATTTCAGCGAATCCAGGTGGCCACTTGTTCATTTGTCACTTTATAATATAAAAAAAGATAGGTACTTCAGAATGCTACAATATTGCACATAACCTCAAAAATATAAACCTCTAGTCAGTAGGTCAAAAAATAAGGTCAGCGCTCATTAAAATCACTTTCTTCACTTTTGTGTTGATTTAATAAAACGCTTGAAAAGAGGACATTGTAGTGCGAAAGACCTCGTTCGTCAAACAATAGATAGGGGTCGAGAGGGCGCTGCCAGCGCTCAGGGATGCCATATTTAATTCACCAGGATGGATAGCTAGATCGTTATCTGTGACTTTATATAATCTGTAACATTTTTATTACTAATATGATTTTCTAATTTAACACATTCTATTTTTTTTTATATGAGAAGGGGCAAGCGAGCAGCGGATCAACTAAATTAATTGGTCCGACGCCCACGGACATCTGCAATGCCAGAGGAACCACAAATGTGTTGCCGGCCTTTGAGGGAGGAGACTACATTGCTACTACGTTTTTTTTTATACAAAAATGTTTTCGCAAATCGACAGCATCCCAAATTATTGCTTAATAGTTACCATTAAATATTGTGAACTGAGTAGCAACATTTTTAGAGACAAGACGTATCAGTCCGTATGATCAAACGCCACTAAATAATTCATTACGTAAGCGTCGCTTAAAATCTAACTTGTCACAAAATTAAACGACAACGCCGTATTTAATCATTGACTTAACATGTAAGACACTCTTACATATTGAGTGGCGTTTGAATATTCGGTCGTAAGTAGCTTGCTTAAGTTTCGTCTTTTGTATAGTTTACGAGTTTTTCTTCAATCCTTAGTAAAAATAAGGCGTACTGTGGTAGAAATAACCGTAGTATTATAGTTCAGTGCAGCACTCATCCGAACAGCTTCGTACAAAAGCTGCACAAGACTTTATTAGGAGCTAGAAAGGGTGAATGCGTTTGAAAGCGTACGTACGAGTATGCATGTTCAGTATCTTTCAGACCGCATACGTTTGAAAAGGGTGAAGGAATACTGAAAGGGATTTTTAATTACGATTCCTTCGAAAATACTACAGGATATTTCTCTAAATATATGAGAGAAACCAACCAATAAACGAGTAAAAAAGGTTGAGTTTTTTTTCTCCTAAAAACAAGTGAATAAATACTGTTAAACCGATTAAAAATACCAAAACTAGATGTTGATTACATTAGAAATATAGCCTATGTTACTCGGGGATCATGTAGCTTTCTAATGATGAAAGAATTTTGGAAATCGGCTCAGTAGTTCTCGAGTTATTTCAATACATACAAAAATACAAATATTTCCTCTTTGTACGTTAAATATAGATAAGTCTTACACCTGAAATCTTTTATCAGTAAAACATCCCTAGGATATATTTTTTAAGCCAGGCTGAAGTCTAGTCTTGTAGCAAGTTGGTAATAAATATTCATGACTTGGCATGAGTCTAGAGGTGTTTGTGATGGAGGCAGAGGATGTTCAGATGTACATAAATTCAGACCTTTAAGTTATGCGACGCGACGCATAACTTAGTGCATTGAACGACTAAATTATGTGATAGATTGAAATTTAAATATTTTCTTTTTTTTATAATATAAAGTGGCAAGCGAAAAAGCGGCCACCAGGATTCGCTGAAAAATCCGAAGCGACCCCTGCCCATAGACATCTGCAATTGCATTGCATCCTACCCTTATCTACAGAGGAGGAGACGCAAGAGGATAATAACTCTTCCGATGTGTTCCCCTCCTCCGCTACTCCACTTCCCATAATTTCCTTAAAAAGAAATAATAGGATGACAAAGTTGCCTAAAATTAGGCCTCCGGCACCACACTCTTCATACGAACGACAGAATAATTTCCATTTCCAAAATTGACGTGTGTACGTCAGTTTTAACTGCACAGTTTAAAACTGAACGTCTGTAGCCAGCTTAACTGTGCAAGCGAAAATATTTTTTTAAATAGGACATGTGTCTAATGTTATTAAATGTTACTTCATAATTTCGCCGCTAGGTGGCTAACCGCGCCACTACGCATCATTTGTAGATCGCGCTTTAGAGATGCCATGTCGAAATAACGACCTCGCGCGACATATATCAATAAATCGACTCTTGCCAATAATACGAAGTTTTTTTATTTATTACCATCTCCATACCACTTGGAGACTNTCCATACCACTTGGAGACTTTTTGAGGCTGCTTTACAACTACAAATTTTAAACTGTAAAGTCTGTTTTATTATAAGTGGCGCTAACTTTTAATGTCGTTTTAGTTTACAGTCTTTAGTTTTTTATTAATTAAAGGACTGTCTTGAGGATATTTTATTTTACTTTTAATTTATGTATTTAATTTATTTTTAAACCTTACTAAAGTAAATTTGCAATGTGAGTAGAGCTATATAAAAAGAGTATAAATATTGCTGATAAGTAAAATTTTGAAATTCAAATCTACTACACATTTTTTTATTTCCTTAGTCATTTCAAACAAGTTTTGTTATCACATGTTTATTTTTTCAAGGTTGCCAGACGTTAGATACGCTCCTGTCTTTAATTCCGTATTAAATAATATTACAATTGAATTTCTCATGCTATCAATTTGCCGTTTTATCGCGAACTCGGTCTAATGAGGCCATCATTTCTTATAATGTGTTTGTCATCGTAAACGTAATTGGTATAAAAACGGTATAGACCGCAATACTTTATAGAAAATATATATACAAATGTTAATGGTATTGTTCCTATTTATAGGATTTTTGTTATTTTAGTTTTGTCTTTATTATTATATTATTTATAGATTTTCTCCACAACGCGGGTGTTATCTACAGAGATCTGAAGCCGGAGAACGTACTTTTAGACACAGAGTTCCACATTAGACTAGTTGATTTTGGTCTTTCGAAGTGGCTCTCTATCGGCTCGCGGACGACCACGCTTTGCGGCACTCTCAAATATATGGGTAAGTTTTTTATTGTTTTCATTTATTATCACCAAGTTTTCGGATAAAAAAAAAACGTAGAAGGGTATAACTAAAACGGTCATTTTCCATTTTCAGTGTGGGATTTGACTCGTTGAATTGTTTGTGTGAGATGGGTGAGGTGACGCGTTCCCTCGAGACGAATTCGAGCAGTGCTTAGCGAGGTGACTATGTCAGCGGCCCCGCCAGTGACGCCGGCGACATGAACGCCCGCAGCATCTCTTTCGAGATGTCCATGGAGGGCCGGCAGGTGGACGAGGTGGTCGCTAGCATCTTCCACACGGTGCTCTTCCACCGCTCCAGCGGCAAGTTCACCTACAACAACGAGGAGAGCTACTCCATCCGCACCGTGAGCTACATAGACGTCGATTGCGACTTCATCGACTTCACGTACGTGTGCTGCGAGTCTGAAGCGCTCGGCCGTTGCCTGCGGAAGGAGATCTCCGAGTTCTCTGAGCTGCTGCGAACCGCTAGCTCTCGGCCTCCGCGCGGCTCCATCAGCCTCGAGTTCTTCCAGAAGCGTCGCGCGCGCTGGCCCTTCCAACCGGAGTGCGTGCCCTGGGAGGTGTGGACGGTGTGCTGCGAGCTCAGCCGGCCGGGACACGAGCGCCACGAGACCGTGGTGGAGCTGCTGCAGGACAAGGTCGTTCACATCACGGACATCATCAACCGGCACGAGTACGTGCCGAAGATGCCGAGCCGGTCGGACGCGGACCTGGTGTTCGACACGTCGTACGCGGACATCCAGCCGTACTTATTCAAGGTGCAGTACAGCCTGGCGGGCGCGCCGCCGCCCTCCGTCGGCAACACAGTGCGCAAGCTCATCCGGGACACGCTCTCCTTGTGACTGCTCGCGAGCCCCGCGCTGCTGCTGCAGTTCTGGCTCGCCTACCAGCTCTGCAACCTCATCGCCCCCGCCACGGTAATCAAAATCACCACCATCTACTACGGCTTTATGTTTTCCTCGTATATTATTTTAACTAATTCGTGAAGTTCTCCGAAGTCGTAAGTCATAGTATATTTTATAGTGACGGTATAACATGTAATGTGCAATCGTTGATAATGTGTGGCAATTATGTAAATAATAGATTATAATTAGTTGTATGTTGTTTTTTTTGACTGTATATTTCTAATAAATCATAATGTGGAATTTGAGTTGTTTAGTATGCGATTTCTTAGCGATTACGTACTTAGCACAAAATTATATGTCCGATCGTAACTAGTCTATATGTTAACTCATTACTTTCTAATAATTCGTGTTATATGTCTTATTGCTTGACGTATTTATTTGGTGATATTCGTTATTTTTTAGCAATAGTTGTAATTGTAGCTTTATTATTTGCGAGCGTCGGCTCGGTAAGCTGGTTGATGTGTCCACTCACTTTTATCATTTAAGATTTTAATATTTTATTTCTTAAGTTAGTGATTTTAGAATTTTGTCAAATGGTAACATTATAATTTTTAATCTGCCGTAGTTATAGCTCACATGATTTATGTATACAATATATTTGTAAATTTCTGCCATTTTTCAATAGTTATATAGACAAACTACACGGAGCGAGGATTTTATTTAATAAAAATAATAATTGGCGTCATATGTATAGTTATGAGCAGTTGGCACGTCCGGCACAAGAATACTCTTGTACTCGACGTGCCAAGTGAAAACCTTAATAGTATAATACATAGTACTTTGTACTCTGTCAAATAATTCTTATGAATCTTATTTTGTGATATTCCTAATTCAATGCCACATAGTACACTGAAGTTTCACTTTTAATAATATTAGAGTTATATAGATTATATGATTTCTAACAGTATAGTTATATGTAAATATTGTACAGTATATAGATTTGTCTTTATGTAGATAAGATTGACATAATAAGAGCTTTATAAAATTTAATATTTAGCGAATTGACATAAAAGCGATGAAAAATAATAATAATTAGTGTTCAGAGGTCTAATTTTAAAAAAGTAGAAAACGGTGCATAGAATTTTAATTAGAAACTATTTTTCTCAATATAGTAGTGAGTAGTTTATTAACATTTATATTCCACTAGCGACCCGCCCCGGCTTCGCACGGGTGTAAAACTGATACTAATTACACAACAGAAACACTGTGAACATTGTATATAACAGCCATACTAACAATAATTGAACACGTGCGAAGCCGGGGCGGGTCGCTAGTTATATATATAAACTTTCCTTATGAATCACTCTATCTATTAAAAAGTTTTAAAGATTCAAGCATATATAGTGACAAACATAAAAAAAGCGTTATTGTTTTATACTATGTAAGGATGTTGCTAACCGCAAGAAAAAAATATAAAGCATACACTTCATTCTAAGTTTATATTTTAGAAGTACAATTTCTTATGGTCTCTTGGTAAATTGTCTATGATAAATTCCATCCAGAATAGCATGTTTTGATTTACTTTCCTACCTCATTTTGTGACTGTAGAATTAGATATCATCTCGATCGGGAACCATTTTCTTCCCAATTTTCCTAGATATATTTGTCAGCGTTTTATTTCACCAAAGAAGAGGCTGTACGTATGCAACTGCGGGAACATTCAAATTTATAATGCTGTACTAAATAACTTTAATATTTTAAAATATATATGATAGACTCTTACAAAACAATAAATAAAAGGAATAAAAATTCATGGCACATTAGTATGTTACATAACCTTCCTCGTTATATATATTTTTTTTATTATTACTTATGAATTAGAAACAAATTAATTTTAATGAGTTCAATAAGGCGAAATGTTTTTTTTTATTTCAGCGTACTTTGAGTTTTACTATTCAAATATTTTTTTTTACTTAAGAAATATGGGCTAGATGCCCACACTATTATGCTACCTATATCAAAGACAAGGAACATGAAAATATTAAAACCATCTTTTTTATCTTACCCTAGGGCTTTATAAGACCGAGTTCGCGATAAAAACGGTGATTTTGCTTCTACGTAAGGCCGTTTTTTGCGTGACATCGATGTTTCAAAGTTTTCAGTATTAAGGGTCTATCATATAAAATCTTGTATGTCTTTTTCATATCAGTGAGTACCTTATGAAGCGACGCGGCGCCGCTGTCCGCGAGCCCGGTGATAGGACAATATATGTTTAATTCTACCTGTACCGTGCCTCGTTATAAGTTTTAAAGTTATTGTATGTCGTGCACATTGTAAAATATTATATTAATAGCACTATATGGCCTTATTTGAAAAGATTTTGATATATGTGTCTAATAATGGCTGTTTTATAGAGTATATGAGGACGGGAGATATCTGTTGTGATGTATAAGTTCAAAAAAAAATGCAAAAAATTTTAGTCTTGTGATAATTTATATGTACTATAAATATGTGAATAAATTATGAAGTATTAAAGATTTGTTTTGTTTAAAATTACGAATCCTGTTCTTCCCAATCTTCCCGGGAAGTATCAACTCAAACACTTCTGTATAAAGATGTAGACCCCTTATATTTCTTCATTATTGTAGACGTAGATTATAAATTTTCTTCAGTAATTTTTATATCTATACTAATATTATAAAGAGAGAAACTTTGTATTTTTGTTTGTATTAAAATAACTCAAGAACTACTGGATCGATTTCAAAAATTCTTTCACCATTAGAAAGCTACAAATTCCCCGAGTAACATAGGTTATATTATTTAAGGACGGAGACGAAGTCGCGCACTACAGCTGGTTACTAATAAAAATGAGAAAGTTACGTTGAATGTTCGAAGGTATCTCCGAAACGTCTTAACGGATCTCAAAGAAATTTTGCACAGATGTAGAACATAGTTTGGAGGGACATATAGGCTATATGCCATGTATATTATCGTTCCGGGCAGTCGGAGTCGCGGGCGACAGCTTGTTCAATAATCATTTGTTAGCTAAGAGTTGATAACTGTATTTCACACTCTGTATGTACTTGTACCCGAACAGGATGTACCACTTGTAGCCGATGATAGCAATTGAGACTGCCAGTTTTTATTCATGCTAATCCCTTAGTGTCGCTTATGTAATACAACGCAATAACACGCATCAATTATGTTATTACAGCATTTCCTTTCAGTACAAAAACAATAAACATTAAGCTAAATCTTGAGCTTTTCTATATTAAAATAATTAAGTTGTAGTTGCAGTAATTTTAGCTATTAATCGGATTTGACCAATTCGTTTACCAATTGGCTGTCAAAGTACACATAAGGTTAAAGGATTTTTAATCACGCTACTATCCTTAGGATGTAGAATGGCATATAAACCTAAACCCGAGCGCCCACCGCAAAAGAGTAATGGGCTGGAGATGATGAGCTGAGCCTCAAATGTGCTTGCGTCTCAACAAAGAGCTGAGCTAAGCGAGCCTAACGGGATAACGTTATCTCATTAAACACAGCTCGGCGTTTTAGAACATTTCAGCTCTTTTTGACAAATTTCTCTTTGTTGGTGGGGACACAAGTATGCAGTTTCGTATGTAAGTGGAAAATGGGGCATCCCAGGTCCCGCTCAGCTTTTACTCTTTTGCGTTGGGCGATCACCTTAAGCGTTGTATGAGGATTGAGGTTATATGCAATTTCTCAGTGTCATAGGGTTACACTCAGTTGGGCTTATTGATATTTAACATTAAACTTATTTGTCCTACTTACAATATTTAATTCCGATTTGTATTGCATGGTTTTGGTAGCATGGTTTAGTACTAAGTGTGTGTCATTTCTCATCGTCCGTAGCCCCTGAAATTCTTAGTCGGGAGCCGTATGGTCATGCTGTGGATTGGTGGTCTTTGGGCGTGCTGGCTTGTAGGATGTTGACTGATGAGGTAAGTTAAACCTTACGATTTTCACCGTCGTAATCTCTATACAGACAATATTGCCATCCCCCTTCTTATCATTGAAAATATAGGAATAGCAATACTAGTTTTGTTGTCGATTGTTGAGGTTTATAGCGAAAATATTACAATTAAATGCTAAATGAAAATTAAATCTATTCTAAAGTCCTGCTTAAGTAACCATTAAATGGCTCTCAGCGGCAGTTAACGTTTCGTTTTACCATTTACAAGATAAGTGAATTTTGCTTCTTTATTAAAAGTGTCGAAAGGGTTTTGAAAATCAAGTAATAGTTATTTTAACGAGATGCTCATGAATACCTTAACTTCTTATGGTTCTCGTCGTAATATTCATATTGCAATACAAAATCGTTTCCATTGCTTAAAAATATTGTTTTTACGGAATACCGAGAGTTTCCTCATAAAATGTTACACACGTAGTAAAATAATCTTTTATATGGCCGTGGGTAATTTGTGTGATTCTTATTCCATTATAAAACATTAAATGGTAATAATATGTATATTTCGTTATGCATTCCTGAGAAATGAATGTAATTCATATTTTTATAGTTGGTAAACATTGACTATTATGAATATTAAGTATTTTGAAATACATTTTGAGAAGTGATATCGAACTGTGTTTCTGGAGACCAGTTGGGAAATATTTTTTTTATTTAATGAAAATTTATGTGATAAAATAAAAATGAAAGACGTATAATTAAAAACGTAATTTATTTCTTACATTACCGGGAATTCGATAATTTACTTCGTGAAGTTATAATTACAACGTAGGTAATTACAGCTGAACTATTTAAATAAGTCTCTAGGTCTAATGAATAGTCGATTGGCGTTCTTAGGAACGCGGGGAGGCGGCCGCCGTCGCAGCCCCGGGCGCGGGGGCCGCACGCGGCGCGCCGGGCGGGACGCGCGTGTCGAGGCTCGCTGTCGACACACGCCTACCGCCAACTGCGCTTATATCACTAATTTAAGATTTGGATCCCTCGTTCCCCTTTTTATCGGTGACCTCCTCCGAGGACTCAAAGCTATCGACCTTCTTTTCACTGCTCTCGGCGCTCTCCTCTGAGCTGTCCGCCGGCGCGTCACCCGCAGGCTTCTCTTCCTCTTTGATAGCTTTGGATTCTGGCTCACTAGGTTTTAGCGGAACAGCTTCGACGACTGGTGTTTCCTTAACTGGTTCGCTTGGTACGACAGTTTCTACTGCCTTAGCTTCTTGTTTCTTTACATCTTCATTTTCCTTGGGTGTTTCTACTTCCACGGATGGTTCTGCTGCTTTGCCTTCTATGGCCGGCGACGCAACGGCCTGTTTGTCGTCAACGGTGTCGCGCACTACTCTTAATGAGTCATCGATGGCACTGGCATCCTCAGATTTGACCTCAACTGGTGCTGCTTTCACAACTGGAACTGGGGCTGGAACCTCTACATTTTCAGGTTTCTCTTCAGTTTTAGTTTCGACCGGTTTGCTTTCTTCAGTAAGGCTGCTTTTTGGTGCTGGAACAGGGATGTCATCTTTCTTTTCTTCCGGAACTGGTTCGGCGTTCTTTGTTGCTGGAACTGGTACTTCTGGCTGTTCTGGAGATGAGATGGCGACAACTTCGTCAGCAACGGCAGCAGGATTCTTGACAGCCGCTACGACATCGATGGCTTCTTCGGGTAAAGCGGATTTGGGTGCAGGTACAGATACTACCTCCTTGACTTCTTCAACTTTAGCTTCGACTTCTGGTTTAACTTCCTCAACTACTACCGACTTTACTTGAGGTTCATCTTTTTTTTCTTCAGGCTTAGCTTCCTCGGATTTTTTTTCTTCAGGCTTCACATCAGACTCTGCATCAATGGGCGCTGCTGATTTAGGCTCTGGAACTTCAATCTTAACATCAGGGACCACAGCAGCAACAGCTTCTGGCTTGACTTCTTCAGGTTTCGATTCGACGGGAGCACTCTTGGCTTCGGGTACTTGTGGTTTTACAGACTCTTTAGTTTCTACTGTTTGTTCAGGGCTTTTCTCTTCAACAACCACGGCATCGGCTTTTACTTGAGGTTGTACTTCATCAGTTTTGGATACTGGGACTGGTTCAGCTGCGACCGGCGCTACAGGTTTTTCTTCAGCGACCGGCATCGCCAGCGTCACAGCCGCAAAGGCCATGCAGAATATTAAGACCTTCATCCTGTAAATAAGAAAAAAAAATACATTAGTTCTTTAGCCGTGCACTCAAATGGTTTTTTCCTATATTTATCTCACGCAGTAAGGCCAATGTTACGAGTCGCTGGCCGGCTTCGATGTTTTAAAGCAATTTTCCAATTAAGGCTGAATCACCTAAGGGCATCCGATGAGGGTACCCCCCATCTGTCACTTGAATAGAATTGAACATAATTTAAATAAATAGGATGCACACTATTGTTGCTGCAACGTCTATAATTTGCCATTGAGTATGCATTGGTATTTCACACGAGAATATAGCTAAGAAATGGAAACTTTTCGAAATAAATACGTTTTGTTCTTTATGGGATTATGTTGTGCCTTTTGTGGGAATGCAAGGTATCTCATGTTCAATACATTAAGGTGGACGGTCGTAGAACCCGATCGGTCTATTTATAGCGGGCGGCCGGGGAGGCTTTAACGCGATATCCCAGCTCCTACTGGAATGCGGTCCGGCGTCGATCCACAAATAGATTAGATTATACTTCGCGCTATAAAATTACCTTGTATAAGTCTATTTTTTACTGATATTTATTTTCATTATAAAAACTGCAACTGAAGATTCACAATGTGGACGATAAGTTCGTCCACATTGTGAATCTTATTTGAGGTTTAATGAATTCTCCAGAAATCGGCATTTAGGGTAACCGAATTTTGTGATAATTTTGAAAGGATGATTCTAGAAAAGTCTTGGTGTAGAGTAATAAAAACAGAAGTCGGTCTGTGACTCCACAAGATGGACACTTCCTAGCGCGTGCTTGGTCGGCAGGATGCGAAACGCGCGTCGGTAATATGGATGATCCGGCCAGACGAGTGGCGAACGTTATCTGAATTATAATCGGCTCATTGAATAGAATCGGCAACCAGAATGCACAATAGACGTCATCGTATGCGTGCCGTGATTCATTCTCAGATCTGTAAGTACATTAATAGAAAACAAATCTCCGTTTATTTGTAGGTACTAAGGTCCAGTCTAACTACAAGCATTTTTTCTAACCAATAATTATAGATCTTTCGTAATATTTTTATACCTAAGACTATAGTCTCTGTAGTAAAAATTATAAACTCGATTGTGTTGAAAAAAATGCTATTATTTTATAAGTTCAAAAGAGTTCATTAAACTATACATCAGATGAGATGGATGTTATTTACAAGTTTTTATCCGCAACAATCAATGGCTCCAAATAAGAACATAATGACTTTCGTAACCCTGGTCTTGCACGATTGTTACCTGTTATTACGCTCGACCTGTTTCTACATGTAATAAAGTGTCTTTTACATTTTTTTATTCATCTGACACGAACGCAACGGCGCCAAGGATAAAAACATCCAATTTAACAAACAACCTATCTTGATTTAAAAAGACAGATGAAATCCTGTAAAACTGGCTCATCCAAGTTTTGTTAAATTGATTTTAGTGCATAATCCTCTAAAGAATGATAAAGGGTCAGAGTCATCACAAAAACTGTTAGTAATGTTTTTAAACTGTTTTAACTATTACATAGTTATCCTGTTTTAGCGATATTTGCAAAACGGATAAGGTTGATATAAAAGATTGTCGAGTTATTTTCTGGAAGGATATCCTCGACGCTGCCGAGCTGAGGGCAAGGATTGTCGCCTTCCCACACGGCGGCCAATCTTCCAATTGACGCAGCGCATGCCCAGCTCATTGTGCCAATCAAAAAATATGCCGGCGGCGGTTGTTGATACTTATGTGGTGCTTTTCCACGTGATGCGATGCTCCACAGTATACCAGCGATGTGTCGCTTTTTTATAATATGGATTGATTGTTTATTGATTAATCTATTCGATAATTATAAGGTCACGTTAGCTGGCTATTATTTTACAATAATTTACCAATGTCCGGCCTGAAAAAGCGCACCATAATTGCTATGTCTATTTTCAAGTAAATAAATCATAAAATATTTAAATGTTTTGCGATTTATTTGCTCAGAAGTGTAAAAGTCGTCGATCTGTAAAATCCGATTAAATGTAGTTAAAGTTTCTTACACTTATTCACAATAATACATTGTGGATATAAAATCTAACCTTAACCGTGATCTGAATATAATATTTTATAACAATTTTCCCTCATCAGGTACGTAATAGTTACAGTTATATCGGTTACGGTCAAATGAAACTGAGAAACAAATATGTGCATTACGCAAATATCGTCGTTGAACCGTGTCGTTTGGATATTGTCGCAATCACGTTGAGAGATCAAATTTTGCAAGGCCCGTGTCATAAAAAGCACGTAACTTATTGCTATTGTTAAATGGATCTAGAAACCAACGAAATCTATAAGCACTAAATGTTGTCATGTAATAGACTAAAAATTTTCCACTAGAGTAAAACTAATTCGACAGTTTCCAGTCGCCTCATTGCAGTTATTGAATTAAGCAACGAAGAATTATTGAAAACGTGGAATCGACAATTTTAACTCTACAATTTCTGCTTTCTAATTTTCTATGCTTTCAGCTAGTTTTTTAAACTTTCAAACAATAGACAATAATTTCTAACTGTTGTTACCATATAAACTTACAAATAATTCATCGCAAGTTTACAATCATCTATCTGTAAAATATATTTCAATCTAATCAAACATTTTTTATACATATTCAAAATAATTATCAAAGAAACTGCGTAGTTTTATATACATGATATAAAGCACGTACGTTTACCGGCTGTGTTCTGGATAACAAGCAATGAAGTAAACAAGACATATCATAAGTTAAATTATTTTTAACGAGTGATTCAAAGCAATAAAATGAACGAAGATGGCTATCGCAGCTTGTTTTGAAATTAACTCAATCGTTTCGCAGAACATCGGTATCGTCCTTAGTATCAAGAGACCTCATCCACAGCATAATGATGGCAAGTCGTGACTATTCGATGGTGCAATTACTTCACCATGTCTCGGCTGATGTTATTCTGCGCAGCATGTGTCGGAGAAGCAACGCCATAACTCGTGTTTATATTGAGATCACGTACTCTGAGACAATTTGTTCCCATATTTATTTGCTGTGTTTTAAACAATTCTTTAAATCGCATAATCACGATCATTATGTTCTTGAGGTTAACTTTATTATGCTCGTCACATTACGACGTGTAAAAGACTTACCTATCTGCTTATCGCTTTTTTAAATCTTCAAATGACTTCTAATGGAATACGTTTTTAATTTTTCCCCATAATTATTCTCATTAGTAATATGAGTACATTCCATTTATCAAATAAAACGAATATAATCTTTCAGATAAATTGCAGACTTAGATTTAAATTATCTAGGGCCTTTAAATGTCATTTAAAAGTTTTGTGCTGCAATAGTGCATCGTGTCGTCTCTGCTGGGTGCAGACTCCGTGACTAAACATGCCTTTATATTTTTATATTGACCTTTGTACGTTGATAAATGTTTAACAATTTATAAGCACCTTTATTGCATCTTATACATTGTTTTCTTTACAAAAAAAAACAGCAAATGTCAGTGTCATTTTTCAAACCAGTTTAGCTTCCATCTGTCACGGTTCCCGGGAACAGCATTAAGAAAATTCGCTCATTCATTCATGTGGTCACGCCTCGAGCGACGCTGGAATACGTGCAATTGTTTATTACATTGTAACTTACATTAAATTGGTCACAATCCGAAATTATAATTCAGGAGACGTGTAGTTCGTGGCTCCTTAAGATGCGGCCATCTAGATCTACCAGACGTTTTTTTTTATTCACGGTTATACTCTTTAAAATGAGACTGGTGTCTTTGCTACTTTACTTACGCTCTCTACTTTCAAATAAATTAATCAATTAGTTCATGGCTTGGTTTGGTTTCTCGTTTATATTACGTTACATTAATACGATATCAAAGCTTCTAATCGTATGATTATGTCTATAATACGTGTTCTAAGCTAAGATTAGCATTGCAAAATCTCTCTACGGAAAGATTCCATGACAGTAAAAGTCATCAAAATTGGTTAAGATAACTCAATCACAGTACGAATTGTACCTATTTAAGTTTATTTTTTACATTTTTGTATACAATTTATTCATATGTTTTAAGCTAAGTTATTGCTACATTTGTTTACATCGTATAACCCTTTGTGTACTCTAGTTATGTT
Organism: Papilio dardanus tibullus; assembly: GCA_013186455.1. Taxonomy (NCBI): domain Eukaryota; kingdom Metazoa; phylum Arthropoda; class Insecta; order Lepidoptera; family Papilionidae; genus Papilio; species Papilio dardanus. The sequence goes on along the minus strand of QDHC01006466.1, from coordinate 58,828 downwards.
TGCGCCAGGCGTCCATTCAAATAGAGGCTTGGCACTCTATTCGACAAGCTTTTATACTGAATCAAAATGGCTGGCGAAATATTTTACAGATTGTCAGGTAATTTGTTACAGTTTGTCCTCGTGTAGATAAATAACACTTTAAGAGCAACGCAGACGGGTCTGTTCCAATAATGATAATCAGTAGAATTGACTCTGTTTTAGAGGAATGGGCAGAGAATACAGATTTGGTCTTTTGGACCAACTTTTGTATTTTAAAAAGAGGTACAATTGTCTTTATAATCTATACTAATTATATGGTGGAATCGTCTCTTATTGGTAGAATTTCATTAACAAAGAACTCAGGACAGACATATGTCAGATCAAATGGTAGGCAGTTTGAAATATTCATTGTGATAATAGGATAGGTAGTAGCAGCGTTGTATGTTGACAATGAGCCGGCTGGTCGCCGGTCGGACGTTGCACAATGCAAGCGATCGAATAACGGGTTTCACCAGACCAACGACGCACCCAATAAAGGTCTGATCCGAGATAAAGTTAATACTGGACGATCGTTATTGAAGATATTGTATAGGATTACACGACATCCATGCTTAGTACTTAATATATACCGATAGAAAAGGTTTTCTTAAGAGATTTTGCAACGGTAACTAAGATAAAAATAAATAATAACGTAAACACTATCAAGCGAAACTAATATTCATCTCAATCGTACTCGTATTTTGGTTAAAATCGTTCAGAATGGATCTTTGATACATATAATGTAGTAAGCGTTGAATTACAGAACCATTATAACGATACAAATTCTATTACATAAATAAAGTGATCATGAAATCTGTTACATCAAAAGTAATACAAAGATTTAAGTTGCTCCATCGCACAACCGGTCTATTGAGACGAATACCAATGAAAATTCTGACGCAGTTGAAATTAAGAAAATGCTGTTATAAGGTATGTGAAATTATTCCAAATTGCGACAGACACTAAGAAGGAAGTTAATTTTATTGAAGTACAGTAAAAATATACCAACTAATTCTTATATGTCGAACGAAATGATCTTACTAACGATAGTTAATCTTAAAACAGATTGCAATAAATATTTAGAATGATATTAAGAGTAAGAAAAGATGGATTACGTGAAGGGAGTCTTAATCATGAAGGACGAAACCATTGAAAAGACGAATAATACAATGATTTCAATTGAAATAATAACAAAAGTTGTTTAAACTTTATTTACAGTCGAACATGGACAAGTGAGCGTCCAAGGGATGGCGATATTTCTTACATTTATAGAGCTTTCTCTCTAATCCGAGTTCCTAGCTCGTCGGGACTAAGAATGACTCGCGTATCCAGGTTTGACTGTATTATAAAAGATACTTCCTTTATAAATATACATTAACATAGATTATAAATTATACAGTAAGTGCTTCGATAAAACGATTCCGTAAGTAGACGTGTAACATTAAAGATTAAAACTCAAGTAGTGTCGTAAGCCAGTCGTAACAGGTTGCATTTCGAAATACGAGGTGAGTTAGTGAACATCAGTTGGTGCATATCTTAGGTCAATGCCAGCGGAAGAATAACGGCACCGGTCAGTCCGCCCGATGTAAATGTCAACAAAATGTACCAGTTCCCATCCGAACAAGCTTCGTCTTATATAAATACTGATGCCGATTGGATAATATTTCGTTTACACTCTGACATAACTATTAGGTTGTTGACTTCTTGTTTTGATTTGATTTTATAATTTCCTTTGATGTATAATTTTACAACTTGTTCCACTTTAAGTCCATTTTTGTTGAAGTCTAGTCTCTTTGTATTTGTAGATGCTTTAAGGAAAAATGCATTTAATTAAATTCACAGTATTTCCATGACTTTATAGTTACTAATAGTACCTAGGTACGTAGTAGGTGCAAGCCGAGAAACTGCGTATGTAATTTGATCTAGGTACCTACTTATTAGAACCATGTATCCTAAACGATTTAATTCAATGTATTTTTGTGGAAAATCCAGACAAAAATGACTGATTGAAAATGCTGTAATTGAACAGTATCGTAAATTTTACTAACAAAGTAATGGTATATCAATTAATGTGAAAACGGCAAGCCCTTCTAATAATTGCCAAGGTTCTTGCAAGTATACACAAACGCAGGTTCAACAACAGTCAAAAGAATTTATCTATTAACAATTTCTGATCGTCGCTTTACGCGATTTTGCATATGAATGTTTAAAAACCGCAGAAAATTTTACAATACTACCTATTGAATTGCTTATATTTCTGCGTATTGGTCATTATTAATATTAAACGAGTGTTTTCAATGGCTTTAACTAATATTAGTTAAATGGATTATAGTTGTATAGTGCTTTGCTGAATTTGGTAGAGTTATTAATCTTGTAATTTTACAAATACTCTTAAAAGGTTTCAAATAGAGTATTATAAAACGTCGATGAGATATAAACTGGCGTTCTAAACAATTTACTTTGTCTGAATTTATTTTTATCTCAGCATGTCTAATTGAGCGGATTTTCTTTAGCTTACGTTTTGTTCGACTGTTTGTCCTTGGCTGTCGGAAAGTGTTTATTGTGTGAATCTCAGTTACAGGCTTGACTAAATATCCGTGATCCGTAAAAATCGTAATAATAGACTATTGTCCAGTCGGAAGGTTACCTTGCTTTGACTGTTTCTGTCGGACGAAAAACTTCTGCTTTTCTCGTATTGTATTGAAATTCAGATATTTCATTTGGGAGTTGATAAAGGCAAAAAATACTAGTATTACAATCTAGAATGGTCTGAATAATACTATTCACTCAAATCTGGATAAGCAAGAAACCTCTATAAGCGACAGTTATTTTCTAGTCCCGACGAGCAGCCTTTACAAGCGTGAAAATCGGATTAGAGAGAAACCTCTTAGGAGTCATATCGCGGTCCCTTGGATTATGCAGGTTCGACTGTATTTTTTTTCTTGTTTTGCTATTTATAACTTCTCCCATTATTTGTCTTAACATTTTTTATTCCATTCTTTGTGTAACAAGTTCTTAAATGTATCAATTTTACTTTAATAACATGAATGTTGTAATGTTACGGAATTTTGCGCTATTATATTGCAAGTTTGCGCTTGTGAGATACTGCGTAAATCGCATTACACGTGCCTCAACTGCAATTGGCGGGAGATTGTACGCGGTAAGTGTCGCCATATTATTTTATTCTATTAAGGGCATTGTAACATGAAATTTTGAACCATTTAACAATACAACTTACGGCAAGTTAGTGTGACTAAGAAAGTCTTCAATTATTTTTTATTAATTATTCATTGGTCATTTATTTAACTTCAGTCTAAAGGTAGGACTGAAAACCCTTTTAAAATTGAGATATATACGTCAAAATTTGTATTAATCTGACAGCGCGGGGACCACTCCTGTCAGACGCCATGATTGATTTCTACATCGTGTGATCCTTTTGTTTGCACGGTGGACGATTATGGCGTTGTTTTGCAACAAAAGCTACATCTTTTTTTATCAAGATCTAAATTAGATAGCACAGGCAGGGCTGAGTCATGGGCTTTATTAGTTTTTCTTATCCTCAATCGTGCGATAAACTGGGAGTTGTGCTGGCGATTTTTTATCATTGTTATGATTCGCTTTAGTTCATTTATAGTACAGCTATATTTTAATGACCGGTGTTACGAATCTATTTATTATTTAAATGATTTTCGATAAAGCAAAGTTCCAACAATTTTTTTTCATATTTTTTTGCTACGTAAATAATTTGTAGAGTCGCGAGCGCTTCTTTTCTCCATGTATCTACTACAAAATGATAAATAATTTGGCAATGACTGTCTAATCATACAAATTGTTATAATATCGTATCCCTACAATGTAAGACGAAATTCTCATGTTATTATTTAGAAACAATCATCATAACGATCCTTTGGACTTTAATCATAGAGTTATTAGTTAAGAGTCAATGTAAGTATTCCTTGTATTTTAATTGCACCATTAACAAATAGACAAACAAAACTCTATTTATCAATGCATTTACTGTGTTTCTTTATTGTATTTATCTAATAAATAGTAATTATTAATTATGTTTGTTTAAATTTAATGCCAAATAAACATTCCATGAAAGGTAAATATGTCTAAGTAAGGTGAACGGTTAAATTCATTAAACCTGTTCCTTCGCCTAGTTTGTTAGACCTTGACAAATATCCATATCCATAGATGATATTATAATAGGCAATTAAACAATTAACAATTTTCACACAATAAATTGCTATCCAAATTGTTGAATAAAGATCCGATAAGAAGTCTTTTTTATTTAAAATTTGAAGCTCAATAATTGTTGAACTATTTTTAGATTAAAATTATTTTATGAATAAAGTTTAATGAACTCTGTTATAAATATTATTATAATTAAGAATTTGGAACGCTGACAAATTTATTGATTTACTTATTTCATTTTTAATGAACAGTTGCTTAATGTTTTTATTTATTTTTATACTTAAGCTTAACTTAACGTATTTTTAACGTCATACAAATTAACTTATGCGTGGTTTATGTTGTATAGATATTGCCTTAACGTTAGGCCTTTGTCCCGGACACCAGAATCTGGTTATCCGTCCTACCGTGAAGGATACGAAGGTCTTTTATTTATTATATGCACAATGACAATGTAATGTATCGGCAATCGGTTAAGCTTCACTATATCACTTCGTAGATTCTATTTCAAACGTTATTTAAAATTTTAATTTAATTAAAAAAATATCTTCTTTATAAAATTTCAAATTATGGTATAGGATGTGTGAAAATAATTATTTTGAATTTAAATTTTCATGGAAAGAATTATAAAATGCTGTACCTTGGGAAAATTAGCTTTAAAAAAGTTCCATTTTAAACTTACCTGAAGTTAAGATCCTTGCAATTTGAAGAAGCGTCGAAGGAATAACCACTTGCACAAGTTAAAAAAAATTATAACTGTTATTGGGTTATTTGTTAATATGCTAGCGCTGTGACGGTCGGCAATGTATTGGTGGTGGTTTGATAATGCGCTGTGTTTATATAGGCGGTGCGTTTCGGAGACGCGGCCGCTGCCGTTGCAAGTCTTTACATCCATCTCCACATTACGAGCTTCTCTGTAGCTTTGTGGCCATCTTTGTTATTAACTTTATTCCAAATTCAAATTTTACTGTAGACTTTCTTTTTTTTAGACAAAGGCACAGCTGAAATTTTGTAAATAGAATAGAATGTAGATCCTTTTTTTGCGCGTGAAATGAATAGTTTAATAACAGTTATTTATAAAATTAACTTATAACTTCTTTTAACATAAAATGTGATCGTTGTGTTATCTTAAAAATCGGTAATGACAAACGAATCTCAAACTTATTAAATTAAAAACAAAATCCTAAAAATGTTCATTAGTATACTTAAATAATTAAAAATACCTGTAAGTGTAAGTATGCGATAAATTAGGTTAAAGATAAAAATAAATTCTATCGTTTTTTATTTTATACTTAATGGACGACATATCTATTACACCTATTAAGTGTTCCCGTTAATCGTGAATGGAAATTTCCCAAGTTTAAAATTCGAATGAAACAATTTGAAACCAAAATATTTACTCTCGATCTATGGTATGTGTTTAACCATTACTGACTGCTACTACACTTGTCGTCTCTATTTTTTTTAATGAGATTGTAAGGAATGAAAATATGTTTCAATACAAGTATATTTGCAGTCGAAACCCAGTAGGAACATCGGTTAGTAGCGCAAAATGTTATTTTATTTGTATTGGCTTTTATATGACTTATAAAAAGAAAATAATGACATTTTTATTGATATTTCATTTATCTTATAAGTGTATGTTTTATGGTCAATTTTAACATCTTAAATGTAGTAAGCATGTTTTTAAAACTGTTGTAGATTTTTATTTCCAAAAAAGATATTACAGATAATAAAAAATATGTCTCTATTTAAATAAAGTTACATTTATCCTTCTTCCCGTTATTTTTAATTATATTACATTTCTTCTGTAATAAAAAATATTTCCGTTTAAAGTTATTTTATAGAAAGAAGAAAACTTTATTTTATAACGAAAGGACAGCCTTATTTTACATATTTCATCAAAACAAAATCATTTAGTTGTTAGGTCAAAAAACTTATTATATTTTACCGTTCATCTTTAGAAAACCATTTGAATCATAAACTTATATATTTAACCATATAATATCATATTGTAAACTATGTATAATATTTTTCGTGAAGTGTCATATTGGCTGTAAGGATGCTATACTGTTGACAGTAAAGAAAATAAAAAAATGAGGATAAATTTGACCTTAGTTTTATATTATCTGTAATGAGTGGAGAACATTTCGATCGAATAAAGCCTATACATTATAATTTAAATCATCACTTTACGATGTCGTAAGTTACTAAGTATGTTAAATGTAATAATAATATACATAAATATTGTTTGACCTTGCTCTTACACTATTACGTGAAAGTCGATTTTAATATTTCAAAGGTACAATCGATTACGACCATAGATTAAAGAAACAGATATGACATTACATATCTCATAATGATAACGACTGAGACACATTTATAAGAAATATTCGTAACGTGACAAAGAAAGTGACATAGATCTTTGGTCCCTTTCTCCGTATGCGATTTTGTTTGTTTGGGTCCAAAAACCCAAAGAAATGTGACTTATCATATAGGATTGTGGCGCTCCAAGCGTATTTTTAGTAAACTAATCTGTCACATGTCCCAGGCAAAGGCTTAAGACATGATATTATTGGTTTAAAACCGTAATATGATGCACACACAATATATTGTAGCTATGACGTAGTCTATGGCATTTTTTGTCCCTCTACCGTATAAGCTACAGCCATTTCTACACCTTTCTCTTTCAACGATAACGAATTATATGGTTTTGTATTTTCATATTTAGGATACATTTAGCTTTGTGTTGAGATCAAGACCATCCTTTTTCAGACTTCTTGTACCTAATAATGATGATATTAACGAATTTTATTCCTGAAACTATGATATTTTCTTATCATAGCTTATCTTTTGCTGTTATAGCTTTAGTTTTTGTCATTAGTAAAACCCGGACGAGAGTTTAAGCTAAATAAGACAGTAGGATAAGTAACAAATCTCGCAAGTTAACCTTCACCCTGATGACAGGACGGTATATGTTAGACGCTAGGTACTGCTAACATTAGTAGCTCTTATCTTATGTGTCAAGGTGAAGAGCGAAACTAGATGCGAAGGATTTTGTATTATAAAGTCCAAGGCCTATGTTATGGACAGGATACAACAGGTGAACGACCCTGTAGGCTGGTGACAAAATCATATTGAAAGTAAAGTTGCAATCACCCTATCTGAACCACAATTTTATAGCATGTCTATAGTTTATGATTACGTAGTTTATTAAATTACTCGTCACGTCAGAAGCCTTGCATTTCTACCGATGCTGGAAATAGATAGCTTAAAGATCTAATCATAGACTTAACCCAAGCCTACGTCGATAGCGCTAGTTTTGTATCGCTTCTTCGTAATAGCTACTTTGTCAAAGTGGAGGCAAGTTATCGAACAAGTTGGATACGAAAACTTGTTTAGATAAGTTAACCATAACTTAGCTATTGATGGTAAATAAATAGGGGATACTTCCCGTATTTCTTGTGAACGGGAGTGATTATTTAATGATTTAACAAAAACGCTGATATAATATGCTCTTCAACTTAATTCATTGAAAGGTTTATAGTTTATGTTTACCTTTTAATATGTAATTAATAAACAAATACTGAATGATTTTGCATTTGTTTTTGTATTAGAACTGTTTAGTTGTTTTTAATAAAAGACTATAAACAATGAAAGTAATAAAACATTAATTGTACACAAGGAAGATGTCATGACACAATACATTTCAAATGTTAGCAATAGTATGGCACTTGACTTCTAATTTGCCTTGTACTCTATGACCTTAGGGGTCACTGACAAACATCCAATATTTTCACAGATTAAAAAATTATAAAACATTTTTAATTTTCAAGAATAAATAAAAACAATTTTTAGCGCATCAAGGAGAACCTATAATTATACCTGGCTACGAACGACGTTAGCTTTAAATTCGAGAAAAACGATTAAAAACAAACAAAACTATTTGAGTAATTATTTAATTGATGAACTGAGACTATAAAATAAGATAAATGAAATGTTTTGCGTTTATTATTATTTAATTCCAAGTTCAAATATCATTGTGTACCTAAATTATAATAATTATACGCGATACAAGATAAAAAAAAAACAAAAGTAAATTAATATTAATTAAAATACTTATATAAAATAAAACATAATTGACTAAAAAGTTCATCGTAAGGATGAATAAATGATAATCGACAAAATGTACTTTTTGCTATTATTTTCAGACATTCTAGATGTCATACTTGCCTAAATTTAACATAGAAAATATGAGTCATTGTTTTCGTGTCTTTTCTCAGAGATGTTTAAAATAGACATAATTATCAGTTTATCAACGTCATCCATCAACATTAAATGGCATATGACCGTAATTATAATTCACTAATTATGAGTAAACGTTTACTGATAGCTAATACTCAAATAACATTATCCATAGACTATTAATTTACTTTTTATATCATCGATCTATGGCACAACGGTATTTGAAATTAGAATGCGTTCACAGCAGTCATAACTTGTCTAATTTAACAACGAATTTGTTTTACACTGGGGGGCTACCCAAAGTACATTCGCTACGAAGCGATTCTATAGCGAACGTCAAAAATGTATGAAACTGACATTGAGGTTCGATATTTCACACGTGACAATCACATGAATATCAATGTCAGTTTCATACATTGTTGTCGATTCCATCAGCGATATCACCAATTGAAAAGTACTTTGGGTAGCCCCACTGGAAAGCAGGTTAAGAAGCTTCGATTTGTGGGATGCAAAATGTTGATTATTGTTATTTTAGTTTAGGTACTTAACACGAACAGTTGTATATTTTATACATATTAACCCATCAAGTATTCTTGAAGTGGTGTCACCTCTGTCAATAAATAAGCCAACTCATTGGCCGACTATATAGAGATAACTCGAATTTATATTCTCGATCTTAAATTCAGTTTTTGTCACATTTTCATGGATGTTATTGGTCTAAAAGTTTTCTGATAGTCGATTGTTTTGTGTATAACCTGAATCTTTAAAATGCAGCAGTAGGAAATAACGAGACGGTTCTATCTAGTGCCCTACTCTATAATCATCGCTAAAGATCGTCAGTGCTTTCACGATCGCCCTCAATACCTCGACTTTAGATCTCAAAATATTTAACCGTGCAGGTTAGTGTTACGGTTTATTTCTTTGTTAACTTGACGATCATACGTCACGTTTAACACTGCAAGTTACGTTAAGATCTACATATCCTATTACGAAGTATTACAGCTAGGGTTTGCAATCCCGCACTGCGGGATCCCGCACTAACCAACGGTCATATATGACAAACACTATATGCAGCCAGATAACATACTTTTTTGTCTCTATATTTGTTGGGTATATAGTTAATAAACAAATAACCGAACCTGCAATAAAATAAAATACTTACTTTCCACTCCATCAGAATAAAAACGAAATAAGATTTTGCGGTGTGCAAAATGCCGGGAAACCGACTTAAGTTGTGCAATTTAGACAAAAACAATAGTTTCAAGAGCAAGTCCTTCGTAAAGCAGGTGTCTCAGTATATTAAAGCCATAATTTAAATAATATTTCACCGGCTGAAGCTTACACACGGGGATTCCGTAATACGTTCCGGGATCCCGCAGTGCGGGATTGCAAGCCCTAATTACAGCGTAATTTCATTACCTAAATTGTTTGTCTTAAATGCAACACGTTGTTTACAATCTAATAACTCAAAAAATTACTTGTATTATGTTGATCTTTTCGACTCAGTGAAATCCGTTTTTAAGTCATCTGGTTTATATGAAGTCACGGATACCTTTACTTTTTAAATAATCTATACTAATACTATAAAGAGAGAAACTTTGTATTTTTGTATTTTTGTTTGTATGGAAATAACTCAAGAACTATTGTGCCGATTTCAAAAATTCTTTCACCATTAAAAAGCTACATTATCCCCGAGTAACATAGGTTATATCATTTAATTCCACGCGCACGAAGTCGCGCACTACAGCTAGTATTTAATAATCATGATCAAACGTATACATAATAAAATTTATATAAACATCAAAAGAATCGTCTGTCATTATGACCTTAGTATAACCGGCAGTTAATTGACCGTATCCCTAATATCCTTGTTTTTCCATTGATTATATATTTTTTATCTATGTCGCAGTCTGAGCGGGATTTTATAAAAAAAACGTATCATTCACGGTCTGATGTCAGTCACATGGCTCGGATTCTTCCGTCGCATTGAGTTATCGTATTTTACGTAATGTTAATCTATACTAATATTATAACGATAGAAACTTTGTGTTTTTGTACTTTTGTTTGTATTGAAATAACTCAAGAACAACTGGGCCGATTTCAAAACATCTTTCACCATTTGAAAGCTGCATTATTCCCGAGTAACATAGGCTGTATTATTTAATGCCACGCTGACAAAGTCCCGCACAACAGCTAGTAATAATAAATGCGAAAAGGATGTTTGGAGTTATCTCCAGAAAGACTGGACGGATCTCCACAGACTATTGTGCAAGAATGCAGATGATACTTACAAAGTTTTTATTAAATTCCGCGTAAACAGAGTCGCGGGCACCAGCTAGTTATATAATAAGGAATCATTATAATCCTATGATTTCAGTAGGAACAGACATCTTTGTTTACAATGCAATAGTGTTCTTGGTGGAATTTCCCTTCGTACATATCCATCGGAAATTAACTTAGTGAACAGAGAAGTTAATAAAATTATCAATCGAGTACTTGTTTACAGTAACGCATAAACAAATATACCGTTTTCTTTGTTTTTTCGAAGGAAATAAAAGGGATGACTATGTTTTATTAATTGTTTATCGCTACCGAAAAGTGAAGTGGAACTAGATTTTTTTGAGAGAATTGTTGCATATTACTATGGCTCTTTGTTAATAAAGGCGACGTATCTGCAATTATAGATGTGTATAGGCAGCGGTAGCATTTTCGGCGTATCCAGGCTGCTTGCTCGTTTGTCTTCTTATAATATAAAAAAATAAACACTTCATTAGGAAATAGTAAAGTGTAAGTTCGAACTATGATGGGCTCCATTTTCCGCAACTCCACGACTAGCGCGTATTTTGCGTGACCTCACACATATCTTTGAATTTCTTTGCTGATATGTGTAGGCATCACGATGTTTTCCTTCACCGCAAGAGGGTCAGGTAAATAGGAAGGAATACTTATTAGGAAGTATACCCAATGATAAAGTTAATGAAGTTAAAATAAAGTCATTAAAACATGCGGTTATAAAAACTCAATTAAAAGTTTAAAGCATGATGCTGTCACTCGATTCAATTTGCTTTCTTTGCTCACTTGTTTTTTATACAAGACGTTAACCTTAAGAAAAAGAACGCGGAAATGCACAAATTATAGCAAAATGCAATAATTGTAGTAATTCGTTTGATATATCTTGAATTGAACCAATGACCAATACTAAAGTTATGCCAACTTATGATCAAACAAGGATGCGTACTGCGGTAAAGATGACTGCAGACGCTCAGTTTTAACTGTACAGTTCGACTGTGCAGTTAAAACTGACGTTTGTAGACAAAACTGGGATCTGTACAGTTCGACTTGCTATTCGACCAAAATACTATACTGGTGCGTTCTGTGCCTTAAGCCTTGTTCGCACCAGGATAGTATTTTATTCGAGTAGCAAGTAGCATTTATCCGAACCAAGAATTTACTATTGTTCGGACTCGGTTTAGCCTGAACCTACGCACTATTCGTAGGTTAGTAATTTAGTAACTAAACGTGTCCGAACAGCAACATTTTAGTAGAATAGATTAGTAAATCCTTTGTTCAGATACATGCCACTCGAATAAAATACTATCCTAGTGCGTACAAGGCTTTATGCTCAATGGTTCAAATAACTTGTCAGTCTTTACTCATATTTTTTCATAAAAGTCCAGTAAGAAGTGTTGAGGCATTTGATGATGTTTATTTTTAAAGGAAAACATGTGTTTGTAAAGTTTTTACAAATAATAATGTTTATTATGTAATACTCATCATATTTAATTTATAAATATCTGTAAGTTATTGTAGACTTAATTATTATTTTATATTATGTCGGAAACAATCGTGCTATTATTTTTTACTTTAATATTTTATTGCAAGAATGTTTTTGTTTTTTGTATGAATGAATGCGAAAAATGTTGTTATTTAAATGTTATAAGTTTCGTGATATGTTTTTCAGACAATAAGTACGTATTTCTGGTAAAACTAAATTTATCTCGCAATAAATCGTAACCCAGTTTACGCAGTTGAAAAAAATGTACACGAACAAAAACGTATTCCCTTCTTAAAATTTTACGTTGATAAAAACAAAGATTTTTTTAATTAATTCTATGTTTTATTTGATTACAAAAACTTTCAGCTATTTTTAAAAGTCGAGTTAAAAAATCAGCGACTAAACTTGAAAATGTTTTGTAATTAGGATTCGTGATAGTTTATTGTAATGTGGCACGGGACGAGCAGACACGAAGTAGTAATGAAGTAAGTATTTGGGGAGGGAGACGCAGGGATATGTCGGCCGTCGATGTCGTACTTTATATCTAAAGCCTTGTTCGCACCAGGATAGCATTTTAGTCGAGTAGCAAGCAGCATTTATCCGAACAAAGGATTTACTACTGTTCGGATTCGTTCAAGCCTACACCTAAGCCGAACTGTCCGAACAGCAACATTTTAGTAGAATAGATTAGTAAATACTTTGTTCGGATACTTGCTACTTGCTACTCGACTAAAATACTATCCTAGTGTGTACAAATCTTAAGTGGCATTTTCTTTTCGATGTATTTGGAGTTGTAATTTAAAAGGTTAAGGAAACCAGAGACACAAGTTTTGTAAGTGCAATCCATTGTAAAGGTTTTTCTATTATCTTAAAGTTTTTATTTGTTTTAGCTTTTATTGTGATAGAGACTAAGAATCTTAAAAAAATATTTTAACGAAATCGTATTATTTTTAATCAATTAGCAATCTTTAAACAACCGTTATGATCTTTAATGGTAGGTATAAATGTAAAAAACTTAAGTCGTTTCAATTACTGAAAAAGGGAACCAAATATAAAAACAAAATAAACTTTTTATGCAGACAAAATAGAGATATATGTACATACAAATCATTACTTTTAATTACTCATGAAACGGTATTCCTCTGAACACAGAATTAAATTCTGAGTAAAATGATCTCGTAATACCAAATTCTTAAAACGTAGTCATTAAAACCCGTTTATTTAATAACAAGTGACATTTTTCGTAGTAAGTATTCTTTTAACTTTCTCCGAGATTCACTTAAAATAATTGAAAAATTACGTGAGATCACATTAAAGGTAACCTTTCGTAAATAACAAAAGTAACCTATAATTATTAGTTATAAAAGTCTCTCTTCATCTATACTAATATTAGAGTATACTATGAGAGAAACTTTTGTATTTTTGTATGTATTAAAATAACTCGACAACTACTGGGCCGATTTCAAAAATTCTTTTACCATTAGAAAGCTACATTATCTTAGTGTCACTTTATTTCAAATTTAAAATTATTTTATTCCACGCGAACGAAGTCGCACAATTTTGGACCACAGCACAATCCAAAAAGGAATGAAATTTTGAATTTCCGTGGTGTTAAAAGGCAAATAAGGGTGTTTCCTAATAGGTTGATCGGTCTACAAATGGATCGACTCTATAGGATTCTATTTCCGATGTTTTCCTAGAGAAACACACGTTTAAAATATCTTTTCCATCACGTCCTTAGATAATATAGTCAAGAAATTTTATTATCAACGTTATTTTGCGTTGCTTCTGATGAGTTAACTGTTTTTTACAACATGGCAACTAAGGTTAGTTTACTGAATAGGTATTCAAGGTGGTCGCACACAACATCTATAACTTATCGCCAATAACAATGTAAAAATATTATACATTAACACTAACGAAGGAAAGGTCAGTTTAGTATGCAGGAAACGGCGGGTGTCATCAATATTAACTTTAATGCACCTGCGCCTGCGCCTGCGTCTTTTAAATACCATTTACACTGTTACTATTCGAAAAGAAAAACTGTCATGGTCTTGTATGAACAATTATCTATATATCTATGTCTATATAATATTATAAAGAGAGAAACTTTGTATTTTTGTTTGTATTGAAATAACTCAAGAACTACTCGGCTGATTTCAAAAATTCTTTCACTATTACAAAGCTACATTATCCTCGAATAACATAGGCTATACATATAACCTATTTCCACGCGGACGAAGTCGCGCACAACAGCTAGTTTCATTATGAACTGTTTAAAATTGATACATACAACGGGACTTCCCCTCAGAACACGTCTTTACAAAATCAATTTGTCATCTCTTCATAATCTTTGTAAAACAAATACCAATGTGCTTTAACAATTTTCAGGAGTTCAGTCAGCACAAGCATTATAATGAAAATGGTCTTTAAGTTACAATAGAATTAATCAAATAAAGAGGAAAAGCGTCTACGCACTAAACTGAATAAATCTGAACCCTCTGCGAACAACGCATTGACAAACTAAGCTTTCTGGTCCTATTTAACAGTTAAGATATTGTGGGTTTTGACTGCAGGGAAACTCGTATTGATTGTTGTCCCTCTTCTTTTAAAGATGATGTAAGGGATGACTATGTTTCATTACAAATGTACGTCTATACTTAATATTATAAAGTTTTTTTTTTGTATGTATTGAAATAACTCAAAAAAGTCTAGGCTGGTTTTAAAAAAATCTCTCACCTTTAGAAAGCTACATTATTCCCGACTTCCCGAGTAACAATTACTATATTTTTTAATTCCACGCGGACGAAGTCGCGAACAACAGCTAGTGTATATAACTATAATGAAGCTATTGAGGACCGGTATTTTTTAACGACCGATTTACCGGCGGATAAATATAAAAACTCAAGATAAATAAATTATAACCTTCATAAATAACACTGAAAGGCTTAAAGTATCTTCATTAATTTCAATTAGCACTAAATAAAATGTTTAGTATCAGACTGGATAACTGTTTTATAAACTACTAGCGGTCGCCAGCGACTTCGTCCGCATGGAATTTAGAAGTTCAAAACAAATATTTTATTCTTGCTGAAAAACATTTAGTGCTATTTTCATGCAATTTTGCCAAAGGAATCACGTCACTCCATACAAACTTGGACCCCGTTTTCGGACCTTTAGAGGTGGAATTTCCTAAAATCCTTTCTTTGTGCATCTCTACGTAGTAACAGTAACCTCTATGCCACATTTTAAATCTCTAGACCCAGTAGTTTTGGCTGACTTTTGATTTTAAGATTCGGTTTACTCTTTTATATAAACTAAGATGGATTTCTTTTTATTTACCGTTAAGAGAACGCCTCTTGAAAACAACGATAAAAGTAACGCTTTTGGAATTCTGTGTGTTATATTCATCTAATACAATACAATTTTGTTTGCAACAACGTTTTATTATCTATACTAATATAATAAAGAGTCAAACTTTGTATTTTTGTTTTTGTTTGTATTGAAATAACTGCAAAACTACTGGGCCGATTTCAAAAAATCTTTCACCGCAAGAAAGCTACATTATCCCCTAGTAACATAGGCCATATTTTTTAATTCCGTGCGAACGAAGTCACGAGAAATAGCTAGTAATATTATAAAACAAACACAGGATGTTATTGTAAATTTATTTAAATAAGATTAAGGAACATTTGTTTAACGTTTGAATAGTATTTCTTAGTCGTAAATTTTGTGTCAAACAAAAATCGTTTGGTAACATGCACTATCACGTTTATGAACTTTGACTCTATTTCAAGTGATTATGCACAATATAATGTCTATCTCTCTTTATTCAGATGCTTTTTTTTCTATACTAATATTATAAAGAGAGAAACTTTGTATTTTGAATTTTTGTATTTTTGTTTGTATTGAAATAACTCAAGAACTACCGGGCCGATTTCCAAAATTCTTTCACCATTAGAAAGCTACATTATCCCTGAGTAACATAGGCTATATTATTTAAGTCCACGCGGACGAAGTCGCGCACAACAGCTAGTATATTATAAAGTAGTAAACGAGCAAACGGCCACCTGGGTTCGCTGAAGACGCTGCAGCGATATGCAATTGCAGATGCGTTGCCTACCCTTAGTCTAGGGGGGAGGAGACGCACAGAAAGATGATAATTCCTCTTCCTATGCGTCCCCTCACCCACCAAATCCATTTCCTCTTCCCATTTTTTTCTTATAAGAAAAGGATAGGAAGGGAAAGTGGATTAAAATTAGTCCGGCACCACACTCATCAGACGAAACACGGAATAGCTTCCATTTGACGCCTGTCTTCTGTGTGGTCGTGGTATTTCACCGGGCGAGTCGGGCCATTCGTGCAAAAATGTTAAAGCGGGCCCTACCACTTCTTCTTTTTGTCGTAACAAAACTTCGTTTTAAGTGACCGCAAAAAATCGAACAATTTTGTTTATTACTTCCGGTCGCCAAAGAAAAAAATAAATTAAAAATTTGTCATTTGCATAACCCTGGTTTATATTCTACTACAAAGATGGCACATAAATGGTTATAAAGCATCTTGCAATTTTTTTTATTACTAAATCGTTTGCACAATTCCGAGCTTTATTATAATAAATGAAGTCAGTTTATTTTATTGTTTTTGTGACGCAGATAAAATCATTCAATCGGTAATATCTCTGTTATTTCCCTCTTTAGTAAAAGGGAATAAATAACATGTTTTCCGCAGATGTTTTTTCACTGTAAACTCTATGAATGACTTCGGAAGCAGCGTGTTTGTTTTTACCGTTCGTGACTACAAAGATAATGTAGGAATTAGCCGCAGGAAATAGCTAGATGAGACAAAAAGTGGCTACGTTCTATGTGTGCTGGATTCACACGAAGAACGAATAGGGCAGTAGACATTGCAGTACTGCAATTGAATATACACGTTCTTTTAAACTAGTATTGAGGGGTCCCAGTATTTTGATTGGCGATATCGCTGATGGAATCGACAAAAAATGTATGCAACTGACAATGACATTCGACAAGTCATGTGCTCGTGACGTGTGAGTTATCGAACGTCATTGTCAGTTCGTTTAGGTAAACCCCTGTTCTCTCTTGGCGGGTTTATGGGACCAATAGCAGTACTGCAGTAATAGAATGCATTCTATTGCTCTGTATCACAATTCTACCTTCGTGTGACTACTATAAGGTTGGACGCACGTAGAGTCAGGGTTTTTTCTGTGCCGATTTTGTCGACATCTCCAATTATTTTTGACCCCGTTGCTTGTTTTTAAATGATTACGTATTTATTTTATTGTTCGACTATTTGTTTGTTGCATTTGTGCATTGCAAGTTTTTTCTTTTTGCCGAATTATCTTGGAAAAATCTATTTGCTGTTTTATTTAAATAACCTTTTTAGATGCAAATATTAAAACTTGTGCTTATATTATCGGTTTGATGTTTAGCTATGTTTTAATAGACTTTAATTTTAGAAATAAAAAAGGAAAGGTTTGTTTTTGGGGAAAAAATGGCCCAAAAATAATGGAATTCTCCAACTTAAAAATAAGTGTAAAAATTGATCTAAACTTTATACTTAGATTTAGTTTACATTTACTTAAGTTTATGTAAGGACCGTCGAAATCATCTCGCTCTGTGTATTTTTATCTCATATCCAATAACTGTGACTCCTATATCCTTACGAACGTTATAAACGCCTACGGATATTTTAATAAACGACAAATTGATATGTAAATGTTAACGAATAGATTCTTAATAATTTATTTTCGTTTATATACTGATGTATGCATTTAATTTCTTATGTGATTAAAGTGGCGTCCCGTCTGATAAACGCATAGTTATACTATGAGTACGAGTATCAAACAGGTATAGTTTGGACCTTCAGTAAATATAATTTGATTTTGTACTCTATTGCCTTCCATTAAGCTGTATTTTTGTATGTGATTTGTTTGTTCTTTTTGTGTTACTTGTGTAGTTTATTGTAGATGTCGCTAGGAGGCGCCTTGTCGCAGCGAAGTAATGACAATCATTCATGCTCTAATGACTTCTCCCTGCACTATGAGAACTCGATTTTATATTTTTATATGATAATTTTTATTAATCTGTTTCATATATCAATTTAATTATTAGTTATTTCTTTTCCAAACTAATAATCAGAAAGTCAATTTGTCTTAAACTTCAATAGTTGATTTATATTGTTTTGTAATTCTGATTACGAAGAATTCTTGGAATTGATCCCGTCATATTAATAGAGAGATGGATGCAAAACATCTTGTATGAAGCCGGCTACAGTCGTTCAGTTTTAACTGTATAGTTCGACTGTGCAGTAAACACTGAACGTTTTTAGCCGGCTTTATAAATGCGAAAGTTCCGATGGATGCATGGATGCTTATTCGAATATATGTATCTGTAAAACGGCTGAACGGATATCTATGAAATTTGTTACAGACATAAAACACAGTCTGTTACATAGGTTACTTATCAAGTTTTTGTTTTGATTCCGCACGTACGAAGTCGCGGGTAACAGCTAGTATTCTATATTTTCAAAACTAACAATTATTAAGTGATAAGACAAAAGCCTATCAGAGTTATTCTAATTACAAAACCAATATAGATACAAATTCTAAATGAACTTAAACAAAAGCTTTAGTATCTGCAACGCACTCATTACCGCTAATAGTTTCCTAACTTAAACATAATAACAGAAGAGGTTATTTCCGCATCGTTAAAATGTTTGCGAACAATGACATTAGACAGAGACGGACTCACAAACAAGATTTTTATATCTATACTTAATATTATGAGAGAAACCTTGTATTTTTGTTTGTATTGAAATAACAACTACTTGGCCGAATTCAAAAATTCTTTCACCATTAGAAAGCTGCATTATCCCCGAGTAACATAGGCTATAACATAGGCTTATAATTTCACGCGGACGAAGTCGCGCACAACAGCTAGTTCATAAATAAATTAACGTGATTACTTTAGTGAGTAAAGTTATAGTAAACTGGAAGAATAAACATTTTACTATAACTTTACTGTCGTTCTGTTTATAGTTATGATCCTGTAATATTTTGTAGTCCTATAAATTGTACACATCTTTAGAAATATTATTGGTACATGGTTAAAGTGATACCTATTCTACAATACTTGTATTTTAACCTTAACAAAAACTATTATATCCTAGTCCGGCCCTGTCACAACAATGTTTCAAGCACTCGTCATACCCCTAACGACCCTTTCTTTAAAATCTATTGTAAAATTGATTTGAAACAAGATGCAAGTTCCTTATTAGTTTAGTAATGACTTGTTTGCGGTTCTAACAAATGTTTCTCTTTTAATAAGTTTAATATAAGTAAATCTTTAATAGTCAACTACTGGTATATTTCTTGTGCATACTAAAAATATTTATAAAAGTATAGCTACTTTTTTCTGTAGATATTTCAACTTAAAAGCACCAATTAAATTAGGTATATGTTCTTCCCATCTAAGGAATCATAATCTATACTATAAAAAGAGAAACTTTGTATTTTTGAATTTTTGTATTTTTGTTTGTATTGTATTCAAATAACTCAAGAACTACTGATTTCAAAAAATCTTTTACCATTACAAAGCTATATTATTTTATTCCACGCGGACGAAGTCAAGCACAACAGCTAGTCTTTAATATGTTTTTTAACGAATTTGTGAAAAAAGTTTAGATCTAAAATTAAATTGCATTTTTTTTAGAACAAATATTTTTTTATTAACATAACGACCTTTGTAAAGGTCAGCAGTAATCACGAAGTTAGCTAAAACATTAAATAGGTTTTTTTTAGTTTTCCTTGTAACATAATTATTAAGATGCATTAGATTAGTAACTATAAGTAAACAGCCTTTGCTAAAACTAAGCAGGATAACGACGAATCCAACTCTGACGTTTTTAAACTTATCGTTTAGAAAAAATGTAGTAGTCTGTGCACAATTCACGGGTCTTTTTACCTTACATAGCCTTTTTTGTCTTTCGAGTATATTCGACTTCGAGTATATACACAAAGGAATAATATAAAAAGTACTTTTACCTCAGTCAAATAACCGAAAACCCTTAAAATATCAAAGAGCAAAACATTAATTATTCATAACTCGGCTTCAATTTAATGCATTAGTACAAAGAGGTGATTTGTAAGCTACGAGTACATTTGAGGTTACTTACTTCTTTGCCAAAAAATCAAATGTACACTATAATTAAAATATAGAATAACTATCTATATAGAATAATCTATATCTATACTAATATTATACATTACGCTACATTATCCCCGGGTAACATAGACATTTAATACCACACGGACGAAGTCGAGCAGCTGCTAGTTATTTATAAAATTAAAAAAATAAAAATATAATCATCAATGCAATTTTATTTTAAAACTACTTCCGTGAGGTAAATTAATGTTTATAATCATCTATTTCTAATGACATGAAGGTCAATGAGCTTTTAGGAAGCTATTAAAATTAACGCGAATTAATAATACGTATAATCTGAATATGAATGTATTAGTAAGCAAGATGAATAAACGCGGGGTTTAAAAAAAAAGGTTTCTTAATCCCAGCAAACGGAGTTGAGCAGCAAGTCTTTAATAAACAAAACTAAAACAGAAAAACTATTTTCATAAAATATCAAAGCTATTAGTTGGAATAGAATAGGTTTTTTTATCTATTTATCCACCGTAGATAGTAATGGAAGTGCTTCAAGTTTGAAGGTGAAGATGGAACAGCGTTAAGGTAAAAGGTAAACACAAAACTTGTACAATGACAAGGTTATTGACCGCTGGCGACTCGGCTGCGTCGCCCTTCAGTTCTTACTGATACCTCGACGATCATATTTAACCTAGCTCACAATTATACAATAGTTATAGCTCAGTTTTCTAATATGATAGGCCCATATACCGCTAGATCTCCTTGCCGTAACACCCGTACAAAACATAGATTTTAAAATAGGTTAAGTTGGTGTACAAGTCTAATTGCGTCTAGTACTAGATCTTCTAAGATTTATGGTGTAATTTCAACAGTTCTTTGGATTTACGCGGTACTAAAGGAATTAAAGTAAGTTGACTTTGTTGTTCGCGAGATGGTAGAGATCATTCGGCAGTTTTGGATATATACCTTCGAACAAATCTATCTATTTAACCAAAACTTTTACATTAAATTACAAGCGACCTGCCTTCGGCTTCGCAATGGTGCAATAAATACACTACATCACTTCACTACATAGTATAAAGTAACGTTCACAATTTTTCCGTAGTGTATTTAGTATCAGCGTTGCACCCGCGCGAAGCCGGGCGGCTCGCATGTTATTATACACTAGCTGTTGTACGCGACTTCGTCCGCGTGGAATTAAATAATATAGCCTATGTTACTGGGGGATAATCTAGCTTTCTAATGGTGAAAGACTTTTTGAAATCGGTTCAGTAGTTCTTGAGTTATTTCAATACATACAAAAATACACAGTTTCTCTCTTTATAATATTAGTATAGATATAAAACTTTTTCTTTAATCACTCTATCAATTTAAAATAAAAACCGCATCAAAATCCGTTGCGTTTGAAATTTAAGCATACATAGGGATATAGGTACAGAGAAAGCGAGTTTGTTTTATACTATGTAGTGATTAAGATTTAAAATGTATTTCTTTATAAGAAGAACCCTGTTCTATTTACTAAACATGCGTCATGCGTTCAATCAGAGACTCAAAAGGATGTCCGCCATTATAACTGAGATTGAATGGTCCCCGAGGATTTCAGTCTCGAGTGCCGTGTGCGCCGACGGTTAACTTGACGGGTCAAGTATTGAGGGACAATTTCATACTATTATTTTATTAAATATATCACACAAATCGACATAGACAATCTATTAAATTTTAAATCAACACCAAGTTTGGTCGTTATAAAACATAGATGAATAAGTAGATACTGATAGGTAGTTAGACACATTTGTACCAAATATACGTAACGTGACAAAGACAGTGCCATAGATCTTTGATCCCTTTCTCCGTATGCGATTTTTTTTGTTTGGATCGAGAAGGCGAACCCAAACAAATGTGACCTATCACATGGGATTGTGGCGCTCCAAGCGGGTTTTGGGTGAACTAAGGCCAAAAGATATATACGAGTATTATTGGTTTAAATGTTTAAAGCAGAGCTACTACGTATGTATATAGCATTTTTTTTTCCCTCTACCGTAAACGCTATGACCACTTCTATACTTTTCTCTTTCTACGTTATAAATGTTTACCATAGAATTTAGTGTTTTATTTTAGAGTGCTAACTCATACAAAAACTCTCCCTTTATACAGACATGTTAAATGTGTAGCCAAACACAAATGCTGGTTCGATCTCTATACGGACATACGAAAATTACCTAAATAAAGCATTTGAAGATGAGAGACGATTTTTTTTGTTTTTTTTTTTCAGAATTATAAAGACACGTATCCTGAAAGTGGCCTATTAAAATTATATAACAGATTTTAAAGTCTACTTTATTTGGAAAGCTTTGAAAAATGTTTTGAAATCGTAGTATGTTTTAGTTAATTGAAAATAACTCTGTAATTATTATTTTAACGGTATTTTCTTTTATTAGTCTCTCATTTCTATTTATTAGATTTATTAATCATTTGCAATATCTAAAGTATGAAAGAGCCAGACAGAAAAATCAACAAACTGTAGAAGCAAAAAGTATTCTCGAAATAAACGGAAAGTTATAATTATGATTAACCAATAAATTTACGTAAAAGAGAAACAAAATATGTCCAAATGATGAAAATGTTGCCGTTATGATTTGTCGTTTCAAATATCCCAACATTTATTAAAATATTGAAGTTGGAATTGTTCCGTTATAAAAATTGATATACAAAAAAATACGATCAACTCAGTTAAATTAAGCTAAGTGTAAACTTCGTAAAATTTTCCCTTGGGTCGGTCATCGTCGGGTTGTCGATCGTCCCAATGGGATTTACAAAAACATTCCAAAAAAGTTTGGTTTCTTCTAATTATTTCGAAATGCAGTTTTCAACAGCACTTATTGTCCTATTGTATTCAACATCCCAAAAAACTTTCGTACAAAAAGAGTAAACTAGAAATTTCTAAAGAGGTTACTGTTACTACGTAGGGTGCACTAAGAAAGGATTTTACGAAATTCGATTCCTAAGAGTCCGAAATGAGGGTCCAAAATTTGTATGGAGCCCTAGAAACTTAAAATTTTGCTTAGGGGTTTCTTTTTAAAATTTATTTCGTAAAGGTTTCACGCGGACTAAGTCGCGGGCGACCGCTAGTTTGGGAATACATTTTATATCAGCAGCTATTGTCGTTTTGACCACTTAATTGACTATTTCAGGACACGCATACATACTTTTAAATACATACTGGCTGTAGATTAAACCATTGTATTTAACGTTTCTTTTTTTTCTTAAATTTCACAACGCAATGCGAATGCTGCCAACGTCCATCGATCACTCGTCAAGGTTACGGCGAGAGGAGGTATCTTCTAACTGGGGTGGCCATGTATAACAGTACTTGATTTTACCCATTCGACAAAAAAAAATCTTTTAATCGTGAGAACGATCAAGTAAATATATATTTTATTGTTTTCGTTGCTGAAGACATTTGCAAATAAGGGAATTGTTTAAGGAAGGGCCGGTTCGTAACATAAAATCAGTTTCGTGTTTTTTTCACCGTTTGTGGGCGGAGCGAGTCAACCAATTAGGAAGAGGTTCATTATTTGCAACACAATAGGCAATAACAAAAGCGCGCGCGCGCCAGCGTTGCGTTAATTCAAAATTAGTTTATTTCTTAGCCGACTGTGAATACAGAGACTTTATAGAAAATATGATAACTGAGTAATGTTATTCAAATGTACGAGTATGTGTAAATCTATGTAACAATGTTAATCAAATATATTGTAAGTTTTGTTTCAGATTAGCATTATTTTTGTTGTATAAGAATACAATTTATTGTTAAGTTTATATTTTTCAAAGATGAGTTGTACTTACCATACGTTATATATGCATTGTGTGAAAATAACAGGTTTCAGAGTATAACGGGAGCAATTGCTGTTTGTATGTATGTTTATTTAACATATCATTTGGATATCTTCGATTTCTTTGAACATATTGTCATTAAATTTGGTTTACAGGAAGGTTAGATAAAAAAATAGTTTGATATATGAGCAAAGTGGTTATCGAATATTTAATTTATCTTTGAAATTCAGTGACGGTGTTATTATAATGAAGATTTTTTCTTTTTTGTAAGGATTGAATAAAACCAATACGTGATAATAAAAAAATCAATAATATATTTCTAGAAATTAATAATGATCGAACACAGGAAATAAATAATCGGAATAATGTAAATCTATACTAATATTATAAAGAGAGAAACCTTGTATTTTTGTATGTATTGAAATAACTCAAGAACTATTGAGCCGATTTCAACAATTCTTTCACTATTAGAAAGCTACATTATCTCCGAGTAACATAGGCTATATTATTTAATACCACGCGGACGAAGTCGCGCACAACAGCTAGTAAAACTATAATTTTACAATAATTGGAGAAGGAAAAAGGAACTGCTAATGGTGTATACAGTATGAGACAAAAATATTAAAATACGTAGTTTAGTGTTTTTATATCAGCCTGATTAGGGTCATCAGAATCAATAAGAAAGGTCATATTACACATATCACATAATATTGTTATGATTTGACACATTTTTTAACTTTGTAAAATATACATTATATTTATTCGTCTCCTTCCTTCAATAGCAAATACTTCACTTTGTTGTAGTTCTTGTTCAATGATATAGTCTTCCTCGAATTCTCTAAAATATAAAAAAAACATTATTTCACCTATACCAAACTGTTTAAAAAAATCTTAAAAATAAACATTATTATGTTTATTTTTATGATTTTTTAGGTAAACAGAGAGGCGGCTATAATAGAAAGCCTTTTTACCATTTTTAAATTAGCGCTTGACTACGATCCCACCTGATGTTAGGTGAAGATGTGGTCGAAAGATGTTACGCACTAACTTATTATTTACCAACAACACGCGGCACTTGTTGAATACAACTTTTATACGCAAGTGCCACGGATTTTTTTATATTTTGAACAAAAGATAAAGCCAAAAAATTATGCAGATGCACATTGCCTATTATTACATGGCAATCGTAAACAAAACACCATTTATTGCCTTCACCTTTTGTTCAATACGAAAATACAACCGCACTTGTTGACTCTTTTATATAAAACATCTAAATTGATCAATGAAAGTTATAGAATAATAATGAACAGTATTTGTAGTGCAGGAATTTCTGTTACACTTATCAATTGCCTATTATAATACGTGTACGTAAAACATCTGTCAAAAAAATACACTAAAATATCTACTTACTCATTATTTTCGGCACGTGTTTCCAAATCAGGTACCAATTCTTTAGATTTATTTCCGCTGTTTCTAAAAAAAATAATATGAACATGTTACCCAATATGCATAATTTTATTATGTTATATGGTACGATATACACAAATATAGAATTAAATCATATTGAGTACAATCTACTATTATCATAACCATATATAACAGCAATAACAAGACTTACTCTTTGTATTTGAGATCTGTTGAGAAATCGGTTTATCAAAGCTGCCATCGAATTGGCCAAAGCGGCCGTAATAGAAAGATTGCATTTATTTCTTACCAACAACACCCACGGCACTTATTATTTACAATTTTTATAAATGAAAAGTGCTCCGGCTTATTCATATTTTGAATAAAAGATAAAGCCAAAAACTGACGCAGGTGCACTTTACTAATCGAAATTATAACCATACTTATTGCCTATTATACATGGCAATTGTAAACAAAGCACCATTTATTGCCTTCACCTTTTGTTCAATACGAAAATGCAATCGCACTTGTTGACTATGTTGTGTAAAATATCTAAATTGATTAATAAAAGTTATAAAATAATAATGTTCAGTATTTGCAGTGCAGGTATTTCTGTTACACCTATCAATTGCCTATTATAATACGTGTATATAAAATATATTTCAAAAAAAGACACTAAAAGATTTACTTACTCATTATTTTCGGCACGTGTCCAAATCAGGTACCAATTCTTCCGATTTTTTTCCGCTGTTTATAAAAAAAAAATACTAATATGTTACCCAATATGTGTAATTTTATTATATTATATTCTACGATATACATAAATATAGAACTAAACAATATTGTGTACAATCTACCATTATCATAACCATACATAATAGCAATACCAAGAATTACTCTATGTAGTTTAGCTGTGTTGAGAAATCTGATTTATCAGAGCTGCCATCGAGTTTCCGCTTCTTCGTGCTAAAAGAAAATAAAAAAGTGTGTCAAATGTAATATATAGATGAAGATACATTTTATCTAAGAGTAAAGTGAGGATATGTCGCTTTATTTTAAATTAATAAAAAGAAAAACAGTAGTTTATTTTCACTTACCCGAACATTCCATCGTTCAATTGTTTTTTTTTAATTTTTCGGTAAAAAGTGTATTCTAACTTAGCTTCATTTTTCTTATTACCCATTATCACAACAAGAACCACTTAAAAACTTAATATAATCTATAAAAAATCTTTAAAAATTACGCGCAAATTTTTGCCTCAGAGCGGCCGGAACAGACAACCTTTCAGTTTGGGCCCCGCCCAGCGACTGATGCGATTGATATTTCTAAATGGTTTCTTATCGACTTTGTTTAAAGTTGAGAATCGTATATCAGTATTTGTTGTACAGAAAAGTTAACGTCTGAAGTTCTATTAAATAAATGTTTTTTTAAGGATTAACGTAAATTTATAAGTTTTACAATAAACGTGTCCGGTAATTCCTACAGTATATTTAATTGTCTATAAGATGCATTAAAAAAAAAGCATAGTCATCGCTTTAAATTTAGAGATTTTAGACTTTAAACTTTTCTAAAGGTGCTTTGTATTTATTTTTTTTTATTAAAATAAAACCATTAAATAAAAATCTATTCGATAAATGCTTTAGTTGAAATCTTCATCTACCACATATATTTTTTTCCAGATGAAAAAAACGAACTAGCTCTTTAGAACATAGAAACAAAAATGACTATTTTTCTGATTTTCAACTCCCACCCGGCCTTAAGTAGATATTTTTGAATAGTAGTTCGAACCATGATGAGCTCCATTTTCCGCAACTCCATGACTAGCGCGTATTTTGCGTGACTTCACACATATCTTTGAATTTCTTCGCCGATATGTGCAGGTTGCATCACGATGTTTTCCTTCACCGTACGATCGGGTAAATATGTACATATGAAGATCTAAAATCGAAAAACACAGTTATAACTTAATCATTAATTACATCGTTTTGTTTGTTAATTGTTGTCTGCTTTTTACACTTAAATATGGCGAACTTAGTTTTAGAAATAAAATAATGAGTGTCACACAATGACATGCGCAACCATCATCAGTTAAATAGACATTTAATTACTATCGACGTGTTGCGCTTGCGACATCAATACCACTATATTTCTTCCAGTACAATAGCGTATTATTGATAGACTCTGTTAGTTGATAATAAAAATATAATTTATCAAAAGATGACAGAAGAAAACAATAGACCACGAGACCTTCAAGTTCACTAAATTTATATTTAAACTAGCTGTTGCTCGCGACTTCGTTCGCGTGGAATTAAATAATATAGCCTATGTTACTTGCGGGTAATGTAGTCGTAATGGTGAGAGATTTTTTGAAATATGTCCAGTAGTTCTTAAGTTATTTCAATACATACAAAAATACAAAGTTTCTCTCTTTATAATATTTGTATAGAAGTATAGATTTGTGAATGTTGAGGGGCTACCCAAAGTATTTTTCGATTGCCGATATCGCTGATGGAATCGACAAAAATGTATGCAACTGACTCTGACATTCTATAAGTCATGGGATTTGTCACGTGTGAAATATCGAACGTCATCGTTAATTTCATACATTTTTGACGTTCGCTATAGAATCGATTCGTAGCGAATGTACTTTGGGTAACAGTGGGCTTACTGAACATGCTTTTCGATCGGCGATTTCGTTGATGGAATCGACAAATTTGTATGAAACTGACATTGACGTTCGATATCTTACACGTAATAATCACATGATTTTATGAATTTCATACATTTTTGTCGAGTCCATTAGCGACATCGCCGATCGAAAAGCATGTTGGGTAAGCCCACCGGACACTATAGGATCTATTTATGCTTTTTTCTGTATATTGCTTATGTTCTACATCATAAATATGTATTCAATATTAAAATAATATTTTGGTTTTCATTCCTTTCTTCATATCTATTTTCATCAGGCGTCAGAAAACTGTAGCATTAGGAACATTGATCTACTCTTTAAATTATAGTTTTCGACTCATTGCCACAAAATATGTGCTGATTCACAAGAAAAATAAGATACACATGATCTGTACAAAATAAAGACTAGCAAAAAAGGGCTACTTTAATTACTTTACTTAGAACCCGTTCGGAGTTGGTTTATTTTTAAAAAAGTTTGCATCTATAATGCAGCGTTAATGAATTATTGCGTGGTACGCAGGTAAATGGCCTTGTCAGGGTCCCCTGGAGCCAGTTTATGGTAACGAAGTTGGTCCGCGTCAGTGAATCGACTGCCCGTCAACGTCCTACTGTAATTTACCTTCATCTAGGGGTGCTTCTTGGAATTAATGTTGTTTTATTGGCAGATTTAATAGGATCCTGCCGCTTTGGATTATATTGCCTTGTGATTAGTTTATGGATCACAGCCACGAAGACTAATGTATAAACTTTTTAATCTACATATTGGATACTATTTTAGGAAAGTTTACTAATGTAATATTATTATAGAGATATTTTAAATTGGTCTAATAAATAAATTAATTTCTTCTTATTCCTGTAAAATTGCGGTCAACTCCTTTGTTTACATTATATCCTGCAGTATTTTATACACACACAAAATAAATTCATCCTGATATACAATACTTTTGCAATAAAAACTAAAATGATTATCTTGTAACCATCTTTTGTTATATGAGATATAAAACACACCTAAAAGAATAAGCTATCAATCTAAATGTAATTTAATAAATTAGACTAAATTATCACCAAAATAGGAAAACACTAATAAGATTTTGGAATACATGAAATAACTATATTCTAGGTGTGAGACAGTTTGATCATTAATTTCTTTGGTTGAAATGCAAATTTAAAATGATATGTTTAGTGTTGCCAAGCTTAATGACTGAGCCGATCTCGAGATATACATAAATGAGTTTCAAAGTTGAATGATCGGTTCGCTACCAGTCATGCAATGTCGCACTTATCAGGGTTGATACTTGATACAAAAGGCAATACTGATACTACTTTGTATGTGAAATAGATTCCAGACCAAGATTCTATTAAATGCGTGTTAAAATGTTTTTCCGTTACATATTGGACAACTTTGGATACAAGCAAAATGTTGTAAGTTTCGGATTAATTATTGGACACAGTTGGCGTTCAATAAGTACATTGTATTATTTTAAACCCGCATTTCTACAACTTTGTTCTTGTAAGCATACAAAGGAGTTGTTTGCCCCTTATTGAAAAAAGCGATCGTTATTCCGTAGCCTTTCTTTAAAAGAATAATTCTATAAAGCAACATAGTTTACTTTTACAGATATATTCAATTTAAGTTTATCTTTTGTAATAAATAGCAACCCTATATAGAATGCGGCGAGCTTCGCGAGGAATGAACCCGAGCGGTTTAAGCTGCGTCGTGGCCTTCGTAAAAAAGTTAAATTACAAAATAAGTATAATACTGGCTCCAATAAAATCAATTGCAGGACCTTTAGCGTTCTTACGAGTGAATCATGCAATACTGAGAATTAATATCCAAGCTCGTTATAATTCTCGAATACGAAACTCTTTATTTCTATAGACTTTACAACTGTTATTATGTTTAATGATACATTTGTTCAATGCGTCGTAATTTTTATCGGCGAGTTTAATATTTGAATATTTTACCTGTTGCCGGCTAACAAATTGTTTATTTTGAAGATCAGGTCCTCGCAATACAGGCTGTGCCTAATGCGAGGACACTTAATACTTCGTCTTCTGTAAAACAGTTTGCCGATAAACTTTTTGCATTTTTTTTTTCAATATATCGTTACTGGTCTCTTCATCAATTTTTATCCATACAAAAGAAAGGTTGGACACAACCTTTCTTGGCTTGCGGTGTTGTGGTCATAAAATAGTTTTAGAGATAGGCGTGGGGAGAGGCATTGGAAATAAAAAGAAACATATTTTATTCGAAAAATCTATTAATGTTTCTGGGAAGGAAAGATGAGTAAAATTGGGAAAGCCATGGATACTTGGGAATCGGATAATTAATTTTAGAACAAACAGATTGGAATGGTTATAAATTAATTTCTCTAGAATCTAAATTTACATCATATTAGTTAAACAATAAAATGTGTTTTTAATATTTAGTTATCTATTTAGCATGCGCAAAACAAGGCAGCCTGTAGCATCAGGTGTCAATTTGCGGCCACTTTGCTTCGTCCGCTAGTGTTATTCCATTACTCTTGGATTTCCCCGTAATCACTTACAATTCGAGTTCCTAGAATATTTATCCTGTCATTTTAAATCATCATTTACCTAATAAAAAATTAAATAAAAATAAATAACCATTCCTGTAATCAGACTGGTGTATGGTTTTCAATACTTTATTGAATTTGTTATGCTTTAAAAACCTAGATAGTATTTTAGTCGAGTAGCAAATATCCGACCAAAGGATTTATTAATCTACTCTAATAAAATGTCGCTATTCGGACACTTTTAGTTACTAAATTACTCGCTATTCGATTAAAATACCATCCTACTGCGTACAAAGCTTTACATCCTCAAGTTTTTTTAAAGAATCTAACGCACAAAGGTACTTAAATCATTTTAATAAAATAATCGATCTTAATAGTAAATACCTAAGTTAGTATTTTCCTTTGAGGAAATTGCCTGTTATATTTTCCAACAATGCAATGAGTGTCTTAAAGTACTTACGTCATAAAATATTTAAATAATATCACTTAAACATATAGATAGGTAAAATATAAAAAAATATTGCATTTTTATAATAATTTTGTTAATTAACGTCAGCTGCAAGGTTTTTTAATACTATAAGAATGACGAAAACGATAATTGACCAATACGACTTAGGGTCCTTCAAGAAGCGAGCCTACTTCTTTTTAAAAGGCCGGCAACGCATTTGCGGTTTCTCTGGTGTTGCAAATGTCCATGGGCGACGTTGACCACCTCGGTGTTAACGCCGCTCGTTTGCCCCCCTCTCTTATAAAAAAAAAAAATTGAATCTGTTTTTAATCCGTAAATAATTGAAGATTAATCACTCATTATTCATCTATAAACATGAATCGTCTCAATCGAATAGTATTAAAAAAAAATGAGGAACTTTTCCTGACGTGACCTTACATAGTAACATTTAAAGACAATGGAAGGAATGAGTTAAATTCAGTGCGTCAGGTAGCAGAACTAATTTAAATCTGGCTTCGGTACAACAGTTCGCTAATGCGGTCGAATCGTGACCAGGTCGCAATATAAACATGCAGCGTACCAGCTCAATCACTTTGTAACTAACTAAATGCACCCGGCATTTCTTTCAAATACAAAAAAAAATATAGAGAAATTAAAAACAAATCTAACATACAGTAGTAATTCATAAAAAGTTTAGACAGTGATACATTTAATTTTTAAAGCTGAACCCGTTTGTTGAAAAGTTGAAAAGATAAAAAAGGTACAGTTCGACCTAACATGGGCTCCATTTTCCGCAACTCCACGATTAGCGCGTATTTTACGTGAATACACATATCTTTGAATTTTTTCTCTGATATGTGCAGGTTGCATCATGATGTTTTCCTTCACCTAAGAGCGTCGGGTAAACGTGTACATATGAAATTCGAAATAAAAAAGTAAAAAATCAATAAAATCTTTTTTTACTTTTTAGGGCAATTTTCTTGTCCTCGGAATATCCTACGAAAATAAACAAAGCAGTTCAAGACCACATAGGTTACAAATACAAACAATAATTTTGATTATAAATATATGTCGGAATGAGAAGAAGAAATTAGTTAAAATTCGAATAACGTGTTCGATGAGTACTGACATTGATCAATCAATAATGAGATATCGTTACGAAAGCATAGTTTGTATGATAAAGGGGCCATGAGCCATGTATCTGAACTAATTATAATGTGATTGAGAAGTGCAGAGTATATTCCTTGATTCCGACATCACCCAGTGCCGCCCACGAGTGATATTAACCCATAGTAATTCTGATAACGTACGACTTACGTCGTCATATAAATGGGCGTTTTGCCCACGATTATGATACATTCCAGTTTAATAACAATTTGATCAATGGTTTAAAACGTACAAACGTACAAGCTCTTATTTATAATATAGACAGATATTTATCAGTAGTCAATGCACTGATTCTAACGGTGCGTTCTTAATTTATGGACCGAGTGTCTTGAAGCTCCAATTTAAACTTATGTAGTTGGCGAAAATCATATAAAATTAACATTTTATCGATTCCCCTTACCCTTGTAATAAACGATTCCAAAGCGAACGTGCATTCGAATCGCACGTATTTATTCCTATAAAGAACTTCTCTAGAAAGGATTTATTATTCTTTACCACTATGAGGGAGAGTACACTTGTAAAATTTTTCTCTCTAAACCATACAGGTTTTTGAACGGTCCTTCTCGCTTATAGGGGTAAAGATAGACAGTACTCTCTCTTATAGAGGACTGCGTACAAAAAAGTGGGATTTATGACTCTCACTTATAGAGGTTCCTAGCTCATTTATAGGGGTTTTAGGTGCAAAAAACGTCGGGACCCGTGACTCACTAATAAAAGTTTTTCGCTAATGTAGGTCTTGCTTATCCAGGTTTGAATTTAAACTTCTATTTTTAATTTTTACATCTTTATTTTATATATAGAATATAGAATAGACGACAATGTGTTTTTAATAAGAATTTTTAAGGTGAAAAACAACTGTAACAGTAGTTAACTAGCAGTTGCGAATTAAGACCTACCTAATTCAAATGTCTATTTTAAAATTCATCAAGTAAACCTGCCAGTGGTAGACCGGACTTACCGTTTTATAAATTGACTCGCATCTATTTTAATATGCAATAGTAACAGGCAACACAGTCTTTGCACCATTACCCCGCCTTCAGGTGCGTTTATCTCGATGTACTAACAATCGTTAAAACGTGCTGTAAATTCCAAGTGCAATTAAGGCGCCGAGCTCCCTATTTTTAGCCGGTCGAGTGAAGGTGGACTTTTTTCCACGCAACGGGTCCGGCAAACGGGTTGTGCTATCGCCTTGCTATAGGGTTGCTATCTTTTTGTGTCTCCCGGTTTTCATGTAAATAGAATACCTTGCTAGACCCTTAACTATGCACATTACGCTGTAACTTGTAAATACGAAATATTCTTGATAAAACATTTTTATATGTAACATTTGCCAATCTTTCAAAAATAATTATTTTTATTAAAAAGTGTTTTTGTTTATTTTTAATCAATTTAACGAAGAAAAGTTTATATGCTGGTCCATATAGGCTATGGTCTAAATAAAACTGGATTCAGTTACATTGTCTCTGCCTTACCCTATTAAGGTTATGTCGTAAAAGCTATTTTTACTAGCTTCTATATAATTGGATGCAATTTTAACTTATCTGTTCTTAATGGGGCCTTATTAAAAAATAGTGCTCATAATACATGGATATATCGACTATTACAAACAGAAACCAGTTGAATATAATTTCAACTGTTTATGCGCACATTCGATGATCACTTTTGTAGTCTATGGCTTGTCTCCATATTTATTATAGGTTTACAACCAAACTATAATTCACTTTTATTTTATAAAATCGAATTAAAAACAATCTATTAATCATGTTATATTATTTTTAAACGCTTTTTTTAACTGTTTTATGCTATAAACGTCTACAGTCTATAAATATTGATGACTTTAAAATATCTATACTAATATTATACTGAGAGAAACTTTGTATTTTTGTTTTTTTTATTTTTGTTTGTATTCAAATAACTAGAACTACTGGGCCGATTTTAAAAATTCTTTCACCATTAGAAAGCTACATTATCTCCGAGTAACATAGGCTACATTATTTAATTACACGCGGACGAAGTAGCGCACAAAAGCTAGTTCAAAATAAAGGTGTTTTTTATTTCTAGTATCCAACGCCTGCGATGAACACAACCTCAAGTGAAGATAGCGACGAAATTGACAGGGCAGCTCATGAGGCTGTAGAACGTTCTGTCAGGTAAATTTCGTTATATTATTTTGAGACTAAGGAAAGATATACACGGACTTCTTAAAGTAGTCATCAGGAGTTAACCAGTCGAACAGTTCGCTATGCACATACCGCTATTTGTACACACCGCAGCCGTCAGTGCCGATTATTTGAAGTCCGTGTATATTATCCGTATCGAAGGACTATGTATACTTTTTAATTATTCTTTTGTTGATAGTTCAAGAGAACATATCAGTAAAGAAGCACCGCCAGGCACTCTGCCGGCAAGCGCTAGAAACTTGTCGACCGCATCTCGAGGTCTACTCATGCGTCTATTGGAGCGGGACCCCAGGGTGCGCCTGCGCAGCTTGCGCCAGCTGCAACAGTCCGCATTCTATATGGGCTATAATTTCGAACACGTCAAAGCTAAGAAGGTAAGCGATCAAAAATCGAGCGCACGTTCGTCTTGGTTTATTTTTTAATGGATTTTTTGTTAGGGTTCCGTGAATATTTTTTGGCTGTAGAAAAAAGTATTTAATGATTTCAAAATGCACGCAAATCTTATTATATTAACGTATCGTTTCATAAAAAAATTACGTGTAAGAAAGACTTGACTTGTTGATCTTGATAACTTTGCTTTTAGCATCTCTCTAAATAATTTACTCCTGTATTTCGTCTAATTGGTGGAATACAGCTACTTTCTTTACTTGATTGCGGCCTTATATCGTGCTTCGGAACTTATGTGAAGTGTAGTTCGACCTATGATGGGCTCCATTTACCGCAACTCCATGACTAGCGCGTTTTTGCGTGACTTCACACATGTCTTTAAACTTCGCCGGTATGTGCAACGACGTTTTCCTTACGTATTCTTTATTATTTGTACGGGTCCCTGTTACAATATATCCAGTCTTGTGTTACTTAGCATGCGTCCAGAGCGTTGCGGTCGGCGTCGGCGACTGCCACAGCGGACGCGACTTGCATCCTATACAAATAAAAAAAAGTTGTTAGCGATGTATTTAAAAATAAACTAGTTGCGTGCACACGCGCGTAAAATATCTTTGATACGATCTCATTGAACCTGAACTTATAAGTAAGGTCATTAACATCGTTGGATTATTAGTTTTCTAGTTCTATCTGCATACTAAACTGCTAGCTTGTCATTAGAACGAATTGATCTACAAGACCTCCAATTTTACTGTCTCTATTGGTAGGAATTGAAAAATTGGGCTCATGTTAACTTTATCTTTACCCTTCGTCTTCATTAGATCGACTTCGCGCAAAACATGGAGATTTTGCTTCGGCGTAAGGCCGTTTTTTGCGAGACATCGGTCTAAAGCCTTAGGGTTACAGTATAATTTTATAAGCAGAGATATTATACCTAGATAGAGCATTTGAAGCACAAAACTGAGGCATGTCAGAAAACCTCCGAAGGTCTTTTTGTGGAAAAAAATCTCTTGTGTTTATACCAACCAACGTTAACAACCACATGGTCAGTGTGTCATGATTTACGAAAACAATCATCCTCTTTTCAATAATCGCCTTGTTCCGGTTTACCTTTTTTAATTAAAAATGTTTGATGGAACGGTTAAATATTACTTCGTTTCTCTGCAACGCCCATTCACTCTAATGGGAGTTTAAATACTTCGCCGGTTCATAGAAATTTATCGCTGATGGTAGTTATTAACGTTTTTTGCCTGTCCAGGATGCAGATAAATATGCTACATTTTTCTTGATAACAGATTACCAAAATTCTAATGACTTCAAAATGTTTTCGACTATAACAAAACTATTGTTTGTTAATATTGCTACTTAAAAGTTATTTAGCGAGAGATAAACGAAATTGAATAGTTATTAATGAAATTAATATTTGAGATAACTTTTTAAATACAATTGTTATCACCGTCGTAGTTGTAACTATCATTAAAAAGATGAGAAGTGATAAAAGGCAGGGTGTATGACAACTGTGATGGTAAAAGTGAAGGGCAGATATTCAACTTAATAATTTTTGTTTCAGGTGTCGCCGAGAGCAATACTGGAAAGACATTTTCCCCACGAAGAAAATTTAGACGATGGCAACATTAACAACCCTAATCATCATTTCCCATCATTCGATCAACTGCCGATGACCATGTAGCATTTTAAACAAGCGATTAAGTAGTAGTATTTCATACCAAACTTAGGTATTATTGTATAGTTTTAACTAATTTCTTAATAGTGGCGTAATAAAGTTTTTTTATTACGAAGATGGGAAAGACATCTTCGTAATAGTTTAAAATTACAAGTTATTGGTTATTTTCTGTTGCATTTTTCCCTACCAGCCAAGAATCGATCCGATATCGTCACTCATTATTGCATGTAAACAAGATTGATTTATGATTATATTTTATTTCATTTTTAAGTAGTCAGCGCAATGAGTAAAAAGGAGGAATACAATCTCAACAATGATAATGCAGTTTTATTTCATACCCCAAAAACCCATTCGCTTTAGAAATCTGAAATATAATAATTCAGGCAAAGATATATTATACTGTAGATGGAACACTCGAAGGCTAAAAGTGAGGCATTTTTTTTTGACCTCCGGATGTCAAACGTAGGGAGATTTCCCTTAGTGTTAATCTCTAAATTACATTTGCCGACATAAAAAGTCGACCGAATGTAACCTTTTTTCTTAAATTTAAATTTTATTTCTTGGTATTTATTAAAATTTAATATTGTAATTAACAGAGACACTTTTAAAACCCTAATTAAAAATGTATAACAACCATAAAAACAAAGACTTTGTTAAAAATTGTTTGGATTAAAGGTTAAAAGGTTAAAGGTTTTGACCCATGATGGGCTCCATTTTCCGCAACTCCACGACTAGCGCGTATTTTTCGTGAATACACATATCTTTGAATTTCTTCGCCGATATTGTGCAGGTTGCATTACGATGTTTTCCTTCACCTAAGAGCGTCGGTAAATATGTACATACGAGTATGAAAATCGAAAATCGAAAAACACATTGGTACATGCCTGGAATCGAACTCGGGACCTGCAGTTGACAAGTCAAGAGCTAAAACCCCTGAGCCACCGACGCTCTATTTATTCTCTATTGTTTGGATTTAAATTGCTTTAAATAAAATAATAATAATTTAAAAACGATAATTAACGTTTTAATGAATGTTTTAGTTTATTCTTCTGTTTATTTTAAAAATTTAAAAAAATCACACAATTTCCCAAATTTGGGAATTTTTTTCATGATACTGGCAAGTTTTTTTTTTAATAATTTCTTTCTTGGCATGCTTTTTAACCTCAAATTAGTATGGAGCGCTCCCTCTATGTATAATATCTCTTTGAATTCAGGGCACAAATATTTTTTAGAATTTAAAGATTTTAGTCTGCTTCAGCGCCATCTACTGATCGACACTGGTTTTTCAAAAAAAAGCTTTATTGCCAGTACTGTGGTAGAGTTGTATTTACGTGATATAAATCTCTGTATAAAAATTGTGTGACTGAATAATAAATCACTCCATTATTTTGAATACAGATAAGCTTTATTTACTATTGAATTAAAGTATATATGTAACTGGCAGCATATAAATCGATAACTTTTTTTGGCAAGTTTGACGTTTGACAAGTAAATTTATTTCGAACTCAGTTGGATTTTCGTCTTGCAAAAACACGCAAAATGGCTTCAATCTTGCAAAGAGCAGCAACTTTATATCTTCAAAATCAAGCGCGAGCTGCATCACACTCTGCCACAGCTGGAGGACATGGCGGTAAGTTTTCCAATTTGTATAATCTGTAAATTATGTAATCATAACCCTTTTCAATGGTTATCAGATTTGCTTATTGTTTTGTGTAACACAGAGATATCTTCTTAGTGTATAAAATGTTTATGTAGGTGGCTACAAGCTGTGGAAGAAGCTGACATTCTTCGTAGCATTCCCAGCTGTTGGTCTTGGTATGCTCAATGCTTACTTAGCTCACCAGGAGGAACACCACGAGCGCCCGCCATTCATTGCCTACGATTACCTGCGTGTCCGCACCAAGGTGAGACAGATTTAAAAGACATGCATAATTGCTTATGTCCGGTATTGCAATATCCGTGCTTATTGATAATCACATTGGTGGTCCTCCTGATCGTTGGCCCTCTTCTTTTTTTACATAAAAAAAAGATAAGCATATTTATAAAATTACTGAGCCTTCTCCAAATCCTTATGCAAATGATTCTCTTTCTAATTTCCATTACAAAAGTATTTTTTTATTAGTTTATTCATATTTTAATAAAACATTTTATAAAAGTTCTCAGCATTCGTTGTATCTTGAATATTTATTAATATATAACTTTCTTACATGTTAGAAAGAAACAAAAAATATATTCAACAGACAACAAAAAAATTGAATTGAAGTTAACATTACATAAAATCTTCAGAATATTTTTTTATGTATAATTTATCTTATGTTTTATTTTTTTTCAGAGATTCCCATGGGGTGATGGCCAGAAGACTCTGTTCCACAATCCCCATGTCAACGCCCTGCCCAATGGCTATGAGGATGAGCACTAAATTTTACTGTTACCAGCTTTAATGTTAGACAATTCTTTTGCTGTTTCAATTTTGCGTGTAGGTTACAAAATTGTGTACTGTAAGATATATAAATTATGAAATACTATATATTGCGTTTCATTTACTTAAAATATCTTTGAATAGGCCAATTACTGAAGTATCATAAGAGGTTAGCGGTGAATATCCAAGATGACAAAGCACTGGAAACTGAATTTATAAATATTAAGTTTGTAACAAAGCCTTAATAGCAGGCATTGTTTTCAATGAAAATTGTGAGTGCAATCCCAGACTTACAGCTAATAATTTACTTTATTGTGAGTTTTTCAAAAACATCCAGTCCTTCAGAGTTGCTGATGCACTGATAACTTTTTTAAAGGATATGATTAGTTTTACGATAAAAAATCGTAAATCAGTTCATATTCTTATTTTTACCCATTAAAATTATTTTTGCGTGTAATGATATTTTTACCAAGCATCTGTCACTGTCATATCGGTTTAGCAGTTTTGCAGCAGTAATTTCTTGATCTGTCATTAATTGTCGTATTGGCCATTTATTGATTACTGTAAAATTCTAAATTAATTTAAATGCTATTCTTTTAATAACTTTAACTAAAACCAACAAAAACAATGAAAATAAATTGCAATATGTAATCAGCGTAGACAAAAGTTTCAAAATGATGTCGGGTTCTCCGAAAGAATTTGGGAGGGCTTGCTGGAACGAAGTTTACAACAGAATTATTGGTGCTGTTGTATTCTTGGACGATCATAGCGCCGAATGCTTGCATTGGGATGGAGGACTGTTCAACCTTTTAACGGGAGGAGCGGTTGCTGTGAAAAGTTTGTCTCCATTTGAGGTAACTATTGTCGTACTGCTTTCGTTTTATACCTTAAATTAATTTGTACACTGTCTGACTGTTTGCTTTTTTTATTCTATTGTTTCAGTGTGCTAAAAAAGAACATAAAAAAGCAGTTTTTATATCTCAATCAACTTCAACACAATTGCAAACAATTCGCGAAATAATACGTGACAGTGACTTTGTTCATTGCATTCTGATATCATGTATGAGTCTTGATGTGGTATACTTGGAGCTCAACGAGGGTAAGGATGTCACTGACATTGTCTCGGCTGGTAAAGCATTTTCCGAAGCTACCAAGCAACTGGAAGGAATGCTTGTGGAATGGATGGGGAAAAAGGTATGCATAAATTACAAATGAATTAGCAGTTCTAAGTTACTCAGCAATCGGAAAATCTAAGCTACTAGTAAAAAATATATAGCCTATGTTACTTAGAGATAATGTAGCTTTCTAATGGTGAAAGATTTTTTTAAATCGGCTTAGTAGTTCTTGAATTATTTCAATACATACAAAAATACATTTTTTTTCCTTTAAAATATAGAGATAACAATTTACTTGTTTGTTTTATTTGATTGTAATATAATCTGTGCTAATTTATATTAAATTTCATGTAATTCCAGCAATGTTCTACCGAGGTAGTACACATTCCTATATTCACAATCTGCCCTACTAATACTGTGTTCCTCACACCACCGTACCAAAAAATATACCCAACATTTAATGGTAGTTTGATTCCGGAATCAAATTCTATAGATTTGTACACTCTGAGTAGTGAAGAGAGGTCTCAAGTGAGGAGACTCGCTAGTGGTTTGAATAGTATGTTTGAATCAATGAATTTGAAGGAAGATATACATTATATGGGTGTGCACAGTTCCTTAGTAGCAGGAGTGTTAGAAAACTCACCAGTATGTCTAGCAAGGAGGAAGGTTTGTATCATATTTTTTAGTTTCCATTGAACTATATTTTTATATGTTGCTTCAATATACCGAGTTCATGCAAAAAAACGGAGATTTTGCTTTGGGGTAAGACTATTTAGTGCATGACATCGGTCTAATGAAGCCTAATAATTTATGTAACACAATTACCAAGCTATGTAACTTAAAATTGGAAGCTATTGGTCTTTTTTAACCAACTTTCAACAGTAGGAGGTTATCAAATCAATGAGTTTTTTTTTATACCTGTTTTTAAAAAGCAAGGAGTTATGGGATAGTTTTTGTCTTTATAAAGTTTTTAGTTTGTTTTCTAAACTTATCTTTTAGT
This sequence comes from Papilio dardanus tibullus, assembly GCA_013186455.1. Taxonomy (NCBI): domain Eukaryota; kingdom Metazoa; phylum Arthropoda; class Insecta; order Lepidoptera; family Papilionidae; genus Papilio; species Papilio dardanus. The sequence continues at coordinate 17,559 of QDHC01006466.1, read as the reverse complement.
TAACATTTGTTAAAACCTTTTTTTCCGTACTCCATACAAGAATAATTTCATATACAAATTTATTTTAGAACTGCACAAATCCTGTGTCCCTCCTCATAGTGGACCGCACACTGGACCTGTGTGGAGTGACTAGTCACTCTATGGAGTGTGTGTTAGACAAGGTGATGTCAGTGCTGCCACGCTTCCCTGGACATTCCAATGATGTTGCAGTCGATATGTCACCACTTTGTGAAGCTAATGTGTAAGTAATATTATTAACATTACTTTTTAAAATAATATTTTTTATACCCAATGACATAGGGCATTTTTTGGTATCGGGGAGGGGGATCTTCAAAAGATACCTTCCCTAGGGGACATGTTTATGTGAGATTTCTACTCACTCAAACCCCCTCGGTGGCCATCCTCTAGTATGACTCCAAGGGTCCCGTGACCTCCCGTGGAACAAACCAGGACCCTCCGCACCACCCCTGCAATGTTCGACAACATGGGACCACGCCATGTTGCCGTCTTCCCGGGATAATGACATATGTTTATCAATATTAATTTATGTTAAATTGGTTGCAACCACTTTTTCCTGTGGCAGACCAAAAACAAGGTGGAAAGGCGTAGGGCTGAAAGACATGAGTGAATGCCAAGTCTCAGACAAAAATGTCTACGGTCGAGTGAAGTGGAGACAATATATTAGGAAAGCCGAGGCAACCACCAGATGGGGTTAGCAGTAGGGAGAGAGAGAGGTTGCAACCACTTTTTCCCAGAGTTTAAATATCTGAAGGACTGTAATATAGCTGCAAATATGTTTGATTTCACTCTGTTATGTATTTAGCTATACTTCACTCTAATCGAAACCCTAAACCATAGACAAATTAATCAAGTCATTTTTTTAGCATATCACATCCAGATTATTTCCAATTAAGTCCAGGATGTCTTTACCATGCTGATGACGATGCTTGCACGCAGACATTTGACTACATGATTAACAAGTCACAGAAGGAAGTCATGTTTGATTTGTACAATAAACTGTCAAAGTTAGATGTACAGAAGTCACCCGGACCTAAGACATTGCTAAAAGTCACTCCGTTGAGTGTCGAGAAGATTGTTATTGCATCTAAAGGTTAGGACATAAAGTTTTTGTTACCCTACAACTTCTTTAAAACTAGTTTGCGATAAAAATGGACTTTGCAAAATTTATCGCGCGAATTTTTATTGCGAACTCGGTGTAATGTAGCGATAGGGTTCGAAATTAGATATACAAAAGAAAATGTTTTTTTTTTTCTAGTGTTAATAATATACAAAAATATTAATACTATTAGATTTTTTGAATTGCAGCTTAATTGCAATATCAAAATGATTAATGGGGAATTAGACATTTTTTTTAGAGATTATGGATAGTGATTGAGATTACGGATAGAAATTGAGATTGACGATACCTATAGCCTAATAGGTCCAGTGTTGAATTGTAAAATATATTTATTACAGAACTTATTTATAAATAATACAATAATTGTAGGTAACTACGATATCATTAGCAAACATATAGGGGTACTACAACAGGCGTTGGGCGTCGTACAAACTTTGAAGTCTCCCAAGAGGAATCAAATGGAGCTGGTGATGGGGCTGGAGCGGCAGGTGCACCAGAGCCTTGCAACTAGTCGGGACTCCACTAGCGTCTTGCATCAGGTATATTTTTAATAATTACTATTTTTATTTGTTACCCCAATTTAATTATTTTATTCGACTTTCTTTGGAAAATTGGAATATTGAATTTTGATTTTAAGTATTAAATGTTAAAACACTTTTATGTTTGTATGTTTTAATACCATTTTTGTCTTCGTTTTGATTTTTTTATACGCAGATTGAGGGTCATGAATGATCGGTAATTCATATGACAATAAATCATTTTTCATTTGTGATACAGGCGATATGAAAAAATAGACAAAATAAATAATCGTTTCTTTATTTGATCTCTAACTTAAAGGATTCATTTTCAGATAAGTCAATTAATAAAAACACGGAAAGAAAGAAATCTCCCTTTAGACAATCTGTTAGCACTAATCACGCATGTGTATTCTCTGACGGGCACAGAAGTGTCTTTTAACAAGCAACACGAAGACACACTCGCTGAGATGCTCAGTGTTGCTATATTCGAGGACCACAAGACTCTGTTCACTAATCTCGACCCAGGCATGGCAACACCGGAAGGCTGTGCTGAAATGGCGAATAAAATTATGAAAAGATTGAAAGATGTATCACAGATGAGGAAGATTTTGCAAAAGTAAGTTTTTCTACCTGATATTTGAACTTTTTTACGGTTATGTAGAATTAATTTTGACATCCCCTAATCTATGACGTAAATCTATTTCTTCCTAAAACTTTTTATTCCTAAACTTTAGCCTTAATCTCTAATCTTGATTTTTTTCTTTATATCTTTTATTTATCTATACTTTACATGTACAATATTTAACCTTTAGATTTAATTTCGATCTCTTTTCTTAATTTCAATCTCGTTTTCTATCTTTATCTTATCTTATTTCGGTAACTATCCTTAACCTCTAACTTAAATCTCGATATCTCTAACCACTATAATTAATCTCAATCTTTTATCTCTATTACTATATAAAATCTCTATCCAAATTCTCAACTTCTATCCTCACTATCCATTACTTTCAGATACACATCAGTACTGAAGGCGAACGATAGTGGTTCAGGGTACGAGTACGTGGGGGTGCTGCAGCAGCTGGTGCACGATGTGACGGAGTGCGCGCGGCCCGCGCTGCATGACCTGCGCCACAGGAACGACGGCATCAAGGATATACTGCGCACAGGATTCAAGTATGTCACTTATGTTGTCCTGGTACTTTGAGTTCATAGATATATGGATATATTAGTTTTTTTTTTTAATTTTGAACTATTTTAGCAACTTTTTAAATTGACTTATGGTCCAGTACTTACCAATCCAGCGCTGGATTACAAGAGGAAATATATAGAATAAAAGAAGAAATGTCCCTTTAAATAAATAACCTCCCTACTTTACGAAGAATGTAGCTATAACATACTATGTTCTGTTTTCCTAAATTATTTCCTAACTACTACTATGTGAAATCTCCACTAAAAGCCTCCTTTATTCTTGACTTTTGAAGGCAGTTTTATGCGATTTGAAAGGAAACCAAAATATTGAGGGTAGTCTATCAAAGGCATCCCTTAATAACCAATTAATGACTGAAATTGTTCGAAAGGTAACATATTGGAGGTAGTTTAACAAACGCTTCCCTTATCCGATCGATGAATTATAGAGTATTGAGGGGCTAACCCGGCTTCATTAGACCAAGTTTGCGGTAAAAACATTTTTTGCGTGACAACGGTCTACTGAAGCCTCCTTTAACCAATTTACAGGGTAGTTTAACAAAATATTTTCTTTCAGTATCCTAACGAGTAAGTCTCGGAGTATAAAGCATCCGTTAGACAATCCTACGGTGATACTGTTTGTGGTGGGAGGTGTTAGTGCCGAGGAGTGCAAGTCCCTGCACCGCGCTATGATAACAAGCGGAGTTGATAACGCCCTTATCATAGGTTCCACTAAATTTGTGAACCCCGTTGAAGCTATGAGAGATGCATTGGATATTTAGTCATACTTGTTGTCGCTCGTGACTCTGTCTGCGTAACTAAAAATGTCTATGTGTCATATTTACCGACGCTCTTAGGTGATGGAAAACATCATGCCTGCACATATCGGCGAAGATGTTCAATGATTGTAGTCAGTCAAAGGTAAATACGCGCTAGTCGTGGTGTTGCGTAAAATGGACCCCATCATGGGTCGAAACCTTTAACCTTTAATGTCTATGTTTTCGAGTTCGTGATAAAAATGAAGATTTTGCGTCGTCGTAAGTTCGTTTTTATTGCGAACTCGGTGTAATGAAGCCGTAAGGTTAAAGATTAGGTTTTATAACCTATCTTTAGTAAGAGATCTGTGGAGGCATTCTGGAGTTTTCTAAAAAATATCCATCCATCCAAACTTATAAATGTGATTTCTTAGATGAGATCAGACTGGCTTCATAGATCTTTATATATAGGCGTAGAACATTGTTTGGAAAAACATCTACAGATGAAGTCGCGGGCGACAGCTAGTAATACTATAGTTTGTTTTTTAAAAGAATGTATTGTATTTTACAAAATTTTGTTTTTTTTTTATTCGTTTTAATTTTATTTTTTGTTGTGTATGTTGTAAACTATAGTTTGTTAGATAAGTATAGAAGTAATGTAAGTATAATATTGTGCAATGCAATTACAATGCAAAAATAATTAAATTGCCTTTTAATTGAATTTGTTTTTCTTTATTACCCTTTTATAAAAGTGAAAGTCCCTAAAAGTGAATGGGCGATCTGGTCTATCTAGTCAACAGCAACGAGGCAATGGCCGTTGGAATGGCCGTCTTTGCTTATACTTTATTTATGACGGTAAATGTGTAGCTTATGGGGTTATCGAGTTATTGTCAAAAATAATAGCAAAGTGTTTAGTTTCAATTAGCTTCTACTTAGAGCAGACTTCCATACTGAAGTTTGACAATATTTGCAGCGAATAGAGTTGGAAGTGGGGTGAGGACGTTTTTTTTAAAAAAAACTGATAAACTAGTAAACGAGTACGTAGATTCGCCGAAAGAGCGAAGCGACATCTGCAATTACAGATGCTTTTTCTACCGTCTGTACGAAGCAGGGCACTCACCGGAACAGGATATTTCTTCTTCCTATGCGTCCCTTACCCTGCCAAATTCTAACCTTCTCATCCTTTTCTTATGTAATAAAGATGGGAAGGTAAAGTGGATCAACATTAAATCTCCCGCACTCGTTTGGCACCGTATAAAATAACAAAAAATGTCCCTACCCGACTCCCTACCCTATTACCTGTAAATACTGACAAACTTCAGTACAATGGATGTAAGTCTGCTCTTAGTAGAAGCAAATTGAAAATGTACAATTTGCTATTATTTTTGACAATAACTCCAGAACCCCATAACCTACAATTAACATTAATTTAAAAAAAATAAGTATAAGAAAAGACCTTTCCAACGATAAATAGCTCATTGCTGTTGACTAGGTAGACCTAAGTTCTTAGTACTCTGCCCGTTCTCTTTTTTAACCGACTTCCAACAGAAGGAGGTTATCAAGTCAATGAGTTTTTTTTTTTTTTATGTATGTTCGG
>QDHC01006466.1:0-11667 GCA_013186455.1 Papilio dardanus tibullus | reverse complement strand
AATTAATTTATTCTATACTACGTTATTTTGTACTTTTTAGTTTTTTATGCTTTTTATTTAAATATGTTTTTTTCTCGTGTAACTTTCCGCGTTGTCGAAGATTTCTAGTTTATTCTATTCGATAACAGATGGCGCTGTTTCGCGCGCCATCTATCGGGAAGTAGCATAAATGAAAATTCACAAATTACACAAAAAATCTTTATTATTAGGGACATTGATTTCGAGGAATAAGGTATTTAATACCAAAAATACTGAGATACATTAAGGCATAATGTCACAATGATAATTAAATAAGCTGAATTATTTTCTATATCCAACAGACAGTCCTGGGGGGTTATCCAAATCCATTTTATCCAATGAATCCAAGGGAATTCAAATTACATTCGCTACGAAGCGATTCGATAGCTAACGGCCGAAATGTATAAAACTGACAAAGACGTTCGATATTTCACACGTGACAATCACATGACTTATCGAATGTCAATGTTACTCATACTTTTTAGTCGATTACATCGGCGATATCGCCAAACGAAAAGTGCTTTGGGTAGCCCCCCAGTGCGGTTACCCTTCAGAGTACATTCGCTACGAAGCTATTCTATAGCGAACGACATTCGATAAGTCATTTGCTTGTCACGTGTGAGTATTCAAACGTTCCATACATTTTTGATGTTCGCTTTCGAATCGCTTAGAGTACTTTGGGTAATCCCCCAGATTACCTATGTACTAGATTTCAAATCAATACTAGCTTATTCTAAATAATAGTAGCCCGAAGCAATACATTTTATTGAGATTAAAATTATTTTTATTAGGATATAGATTAAAGCGGCACAAACATTTTTAATACTGTTAATAGATCTTGAACATAGGAGATTTCTTTGTTATTTTGGCTTATAAACAAAATAACGACTTCTAAGATTAAAGAAAGATAAGATTACTTAAGATATAGTTATTGTTTGTTTTTAAAATTAAGAGATTTCATATCGTTAAGTCGATAAACCTAATTTATATTATCACAATAATATCCTATTATAATACATTTAAATAATTTTATTTTGTTTATACCTTTGTCACAATTAATGAAAATATGTCAGTAACTCTACGCCCTTATTAGACCGATCTCACAAACCGAAACAAAGTATCACTTTTTATATCAGTCTAATGAAACCGATTTATCTTCTACACAATAAGCATTTTTTCTTAAATTATTTTTATTGCCAATCACACAATTATTTAGTTATGTATTTCAGAAAAATATGAGAAACTTTTAACTCATATTCATTATTACAATAAAGAATACAATTAAAATTATTATTTTAATGATCTGAAATGGTAATTATCTAGTAATAATTGATCAATCAACTACATAAATAAACATTTCTGACGCAGACCCGTATTTATGATAAAATAATGTAAATAAAACATATTTATTGCTTTAAAAGCTGGCAAGTTACATTAAAACATTGATTTTTAAAAATAAAGTCAGTAAATGCTTAAAATATCAACAGCAAACCATTTGTGCGTTCGGAGCCACGGAGCGCTAAAACGCTGCTATGCCATATATTAAATAGTCCTTTAATAAATCATCTTTCTTTGCTAATCAATGCCGGCGACATCACCACCTTTCCTGAAGTCCGCGTTCGCGTAGATTCCTGTTCTATTCCTGTACATAGCACAGATTATGGAACCCCTACCCGGATAGCGTTCTATACCGTGACCTTTTTCTCTTAAACCTTGTATTATATCCTGTAAATAATAATAATAATATGAATAACATATTAGAGTCAACACAAAACTGTTTGCTTCTGAGGTAAAAGGGTATTTTTTACACCACTATATGTACAAAGGCACGCGTTAAAAATGAAATTTATTCTAAGTCATTTGCACTCAATAATATTGGGTACCTGTGTGACTCCGTATTCGTAATAAGTGGTCATGGGGAATATCTGATGATGAATGCGCGGCTCGTCCACCGCCTCCTTTATCGTCTGCCCAAACCACAGCTTGCGCATTGTCACCTTAAAAGTTAATAAAGGAATAGACACTATCTAAAACATTATCATTTTCAGAAATCTTTCACTACAAAATTTGTTTTTTATACCAATGCAACAGCTGTGGTGATCTTCGTACCACCGGAGGCGCCAATCACGAGCTTAGCATTGCCCCCCTTGTCCACTATGATACTGGGGCTCATTGACGACATCGGTCGCTTGCCCGGCGCTATGAAATTAGCGGGCGACGGCTTCAAGCCGAAAAAATTAATAAACCCAGGCACTGAGAAGTCGTCCATTACATTGTTCATCACTATACCGGTGTTGAGAGTTGTAAAACCGGCGCCGAAACTGAAAAGATTAAAAAAAACGTTTATAAATGGGCATTATAGCGCTCCAATTTTAATCAGTCAAAATGGGGAATTGCCATTCTTATCCAACGCTAGGATGAAGGTCTGTTAAAATGGAAGGCGAACGGTTCCAAAAGGTTTATTGACAAGGTTTCAAAAGGAAGCAACATCTTTCTTTATTGCTTTACTAGCTATTGTGCGCGACTTCGTCCGCGTGGAATTAAAAAAATATAGCCTATGTTACTAGGGGATAATGTAGCTTTGTAATGGTGAAAGAATTTTTGAAATCGGACCAGTAGTTCTTGAGTTATTTCAATACATACAAAAATACAAAGTTCCTCTCTTTATAATATTATTGTAGTATAGATGACAAACGTACTAGAAGTTTATAGAACTGGTAGCAGAGACGGCGTCCCCGTTCTTCCCTATGATAGAGACGTGCGCGGTGCCGGAGTCCGGCTGGTTGTACTCGGAGGCGCCGTACAGCGCTGTGTCGTTGCTGGTGGATGAGTCATTTATCCTGGAACGAATCTCTTCGCCGTAACTCGGTGACGTCACGTTTTGGATTAGCTGTTGAATGTAAAATTTATCTGGTTTTATTCGTGTATGTGTCATAAAGAACTTTAATCATATGATAGTAAAGGAGGAATAGTATGTGTAATTGTATCCAGAATTTACTGTTTCGTTTACTAAATTATAGGTTAGATCGTACCCTAGTCTACCTGAGGTTACCCAAGGTTCCTACGAAGCGATTCTATAGCGAACTTCAAAAGTGTATAGGACTGACAATGACGTTGTCTCACACGTGACAAGCACATGACTTATCAAATGTCATTGTCAGTTTCATATATTTTTGTCGATTTCATCAGCGATATCGCCAATCGAAAGATACTTTGTGTAACCTCCCCGAATATTTGTCTGAATATTCGAAACAATTGTATTTCAAATTCAATTCAATTCTATTTCTTTATATTAAATACTAGGTGTTGTCCGCGCAGAATAAAAAAATATAGCCTATGTTACTCGGGGATAGTGTAGCTTTCTAACGGTGAATGATTTTTTGAAATCGGCCCAGTAGTTCTTGAGTTATTTCAATGCATACAAAAATACAAAGTTTCTCTCTTTATAATATTTGTATAGATATGTTTGTAAAAACTGTTTACTTACATCGTGTAAATCCAAGAAATCAACATCACCGAGCTTGGTCCTAGTCGCATAGGCGTACTTAAATGCTTCTATAATCCTATGGTAAGTGAGTATCTTGTCTTCGGTGGTATTAATACTGTTCTGAGTGAAGTTATAACCGCTTAGAATATTCAATATGTTGACCAAGATGACTCCGCTGCTAGGCGGAGGAGGAGTATGGAGCACGTCGCCATTGCTTAGAGGTACTGCTAGAGAGTCCGTTATCTTCGCTCTGAAATAATGTAGATCAGATGTTAAAAGGGTTATGAATTCCTGGTATATAGATGTTTCAATTTTACGGGAGTACGTGGTTATCTGCTCATGTCTCCGGAACGCACATCTTATGAAGATTACAATCTTGTTGCTACGTATTGGAAAATCGTGAGCCACAATAAAGTTTGATATTATAAGAAGAGATAGTTCAAACAGGCATTGTACAAAAAAACGAACTGGTTTTGATTTGTAACTATGATAAGATCCGTTTTTTACTGAACTTTGGACTACGTGTAAAATTGGGTACAATGTTATTCTGTACTGCAAAAATGAAGTTATAATTTTCTGTAATGGGTTAAAAATCTCTGCTTAACATAAAAGTTCTAATTGCACATAGCACTGGGGGTTCCCCAAAGTATCTTTCGATTGGCGACATTGCTGATGGAATCGACAGAAATGTATGAAACTGACAAGGATATTTGTTAAGTCATGTGCTTGTCACGTACGAGATATCGAATGTCATTGTCAGTTTCATACACTTTTGATGTTCGCTATCGAATCGCTTCGTAGCGCATGTTTTTTGGGTTACCTCCCTGGATTATCAAGTTTATTTAAACGGTAAAATAATTTTCTAACAGTTTGGTAGTTTTCCATGCCACATTAAATCGACCTGAAAAATCTGTGGGAATTTTATTTGCGCTTCGCTACAATTAGAATTGTGTCAAGGTCTTGTTCATTTAAATACAAATAGAAAACATTAGGATTTACGAATCAGACTATTTTCTATGTTATTCTAGTCAAAAACATTTGCAATTTAAATTATAACTTTTCCTTAAACATAGACAACAATTTTGTTTTTTATAAACTGCGACAGAGGTAATCCGCGATAAGGCCAGTTATATTTGTGTTTAATAGCAAGATATGTTTTTAAATAATTTGTGACGTTAATGTAATCAAAACATAATAACGACCTAGGTTGATACGTTCTTGTTTAATTTATTCCAATAATAGTTTATAATATTAGTTGACATTAAAGTTACAAAGTTGATATCGCCTGACCCCCTGTACGTTTCCATGATAAACACCGTTTATCAAAACTCTAGAAACTATTGACTGTTGCTGTTATTTTAATTTAACGATTTAATAGGTACTGTTTTTTTAAATAACGTTTCGACGTTTCGATAAACTTTTATTTATCAATGGTCTTCTTCGGCATCTGTTTCAAGCACTTCGAACCAAATTCTAGTAAAACATAATTATCTATTATGAGCGTTGGTGGCTCAGGGGTTTAGCTCTTGACTTGTTAACTGCAGGTCCCGAGTTCATATCCCGCAATGTACCGATGGTGTTTTTCGATTTTCATATGTGCATATTTACCCGACGCTTTTAGGTGAAGGACAACATCGTGATGCAACCTGCACGTATCGGCGAAGAAATTCAAAGATATGTGTATTCGGAAAATGGAGCCCATCATGGGTCGAAACCTTTAACGTTTAATATCTATTTTAGTTTAAATTGCGTAGAATCAATTGTTATAAATTAAAATTACTACTTTGTTAATAACCAGTTAACTATGATTAGCTATTTTTGATTTATTTACAATCTGGTTTATCAATCACAGTAGCTTAGCATGTTCTATGTTTTTGTTTTGTTTTTCGTCTACTACTGAGTTCTAATAAAGTTTTTTTAAAACCATAACAGATACAAGATTTTACGCGTTATATTTATGTATGTATTTACATACATTAAAATATTTACTTTTATTTCCTTGTGCGTCGTAATAAGCGAGTTTATTCAGTTAACATTTTAAAACAGGATTTTTAAAAGACGATTTACTGCTTTAAGCCTTGTACACAGCAGGGCAGTATTTTAGTCGAATAGCAAGTAGCGAGTATCCGAACAAAGGATTTACTAATCTACTCTACTAGAATGTTGCTTTTCCGACACGTTTAGCTACTAAATTAATACCCTAATGCTTAGATTTAGGCTTAAACGAGTCCGAACATTAGTAAATCCTTTGTTCGGATAAATGCTACTAGCTACTCGACTAAAATACTATCCTGGTGCGAACAAGGCTTAAGAGATGGTAACTAAGTGATACAGATAGTGTAAATAAGGTTGAGAATTCTACACTAAGTAATAAGCAAACATTACATAACTGACTGTGGCTATGCTATTTTAAACCAATACCAGAACACTCTTCTGATAAGTCATCTACAAAAAACCGACACTCGTCTTAGATTAAAAAAAATCGACGCGTGAGAGCCGCTTCATATTAAAGCGGTATTACTTTAGCTATTAATGGAATGATTTTTTTCGTTTAAATTAGATAGGATCGTATTGGTTCGATGGCTTCAAATCTTCTCATTTCAATCTTAACTCTTTGATAAATTAGTATATCAGAGTATCAAGTAGTATTTATCCGAACGAAGGATTTACTATTGTTCGGACTCGTTTAAGCATAAAACGCTAAGGTTGTAATTTAGTAACTAAAAGTATCCGAACAGCGACATTTTAGTAGAATAGATTAGTAAATCCTTTGTTCGTATACTTGCTACTTGCTGCTGACTAAAATACTATCCTAGTGCGTACAAGGCTTAAGTTTCAATTAAACAAAAATCAATATCTTATCTAGTACCTACATAATATACTCGAAATATCATTTCTCGTCTTCTAAACTGACTATGACTAGACAATGACGAAAAAGTCATTGTAACTATAAAACAGAAACAATAAAATTAAATGAGGGCGATAATATTTATCCTCTCAAATAACAATGAATCATCGAAAATGTTATTGTTAAAGTCGTCTTAACTTTACACAGGTGCATCTGAATGAAAACAATATCCACCATATTGTGAAATAAAGTCGGCGATGTAATCAAATTGTCGAGGAACTTTGTCGAATTGAGAATTTTAATCGCATTATTTGAAACGGTAAAGCAAAGCGGAATAATTATATTTGACGGGCTATTTAAATAAAGTTTTCTTTTAGCAAAATAAAAAGAATATCTTCAAAATGTTTGTTTTATCTTTTTTTTCTTAGGTAAGCACTAGATGGCAGTGTTGGCTAATACAGATAAATTATAAATAAATCGACGATCAATGAGTCACTATATTAATTAGAGTTGAATAGTAGGAAAACCTTCACTAGCACATTTGATTTATTATTTTAGTTGCGATCGAGAACATTACGATGTATTTATTTACACATTAACCTTATTTTAATTGACATTTATTTGCTGTTATTTTTATAACCTCACTTTTACTTGTGTTGTCTATGACTATTTCTGCCATTTCTAAAAATAAACGTTTCGATCCAAACAACATTGTCTATTATAAGAAAACAATATTATCTAGTGAAAATATTAAACCTAAAATTAATTTAATTGACTATTTTGTTTACATTTTCCTTGTTATTAATCTGTCATGACATGAACCGGTAACCGGTTATCAAAAGTACTACGTCAGCTAAATAAACAAATGTTTCCAGACGACAACGTGACTCGCTTTGTTTACAAGATAGGTAAATCTGAACAGTATGGGGATAAAAATTCAAAATATAATGCTGATTTCATGTTTACGCGATTACAACTTATTTTGTAAGTAAAATATCTGATTTCAAGATCGATTACCTACTTCTTTTGTTTAATAACAAAGCAAAACAATTTTGTTTTTTAAATAAGTTGCAAAGATAAAATATGGATTATCAAATATTTACTAAGATAATAAAAAAAAACAAACTATTCGGTACAAAGATAAATAAAAAAGAGAAGATAAAGAGCTTTTTTTAAACGTTAAAATTCAGATTTGTAAAGTATACCTATTATTAAACTTCGGTTAATCATCAGAACAATTATTAATCTGTATGTGTCATTTTTTTGTGGAAATTAGTAAACTACGAACCTTAGACAAAGAAGACTATAGACCGCTGGATATACTTGTCTCATTCACACAAGAAAAAAGAAGGACTTATTTCGCTGTCTTGTAAAAGAACGAGATAGAATGCACTATCTTCTGTTTCACCCGGCGTGCCGGTTTTTTGTATGGCGGCGCTTTGGTATGCCTAAAATGCCTTTTTCTGTCAGCGTTTTATAACCATTTTTTTAATATAAAAGTTAACAATTCTTATTGTAAACAAATTGTGAACTATTAGTGCAATGTCACTTCACATAAACATGGTGCGTTGTAGTGTTTTGGGGTGTAAAAGTGGCAGTGAAATATACATGTCCTAGATGTTTTGTCCCTTTCGGTGACACGCTGGCCAGCGGTCTTATATATTAATAGTCTAAGCTACGAACTTATTACTTCGAATTACTATGAATCATTTATTGATATTTAAAAGAAATACGGTAAAATGATTGTGCAATTATAGTGACATTTGACAAGAAAATATAATTTCGTTATCAAAATACCCGGAAAAAATCCCGACCATGTGGTAAATGGAAACTTATTAGCAAGAAATATTTGCATTAAAATAATGGCGAGGCACGGATAAGCGATAAACTTGTATCAGCGGGAGACATTCTATCGTTTCGACGAGCTACCTCCAAATAAGATAAACGGATTAGAGAGAAACCTCTATAAACGAGACAAATATAGCGGTCCCTGGTACTCTCGCATATCCCAGGTTCGACTGTATATTTAAAATGAATAGATATTTACGTATAAACAATTTACTTACTGGTAATTTCTCAAATCATCAGCTGTTACAATACTGCCTACGCGCTGCAAATCATCCAAGAATTCAACAGCAAGGCTACCGTTGTATAACTCATCACCACCATTCCTGGCGATCACCTTCAACGTCTTACAGAACGCTTCACTCGGCTTCACCACCGTCCCCGGTCTATGGAACTGACCTTTTGTTGGGTTGTAGTATGTTTTCCTAGAAAGAAATAGTTTTTGAGACCAGTATAATTAGACCCACCCCGGCTTCGCACGGGTGCAATGATTATACTAAATACATTACAAAAATGCGGATTTTTTTTTATTTACGACATCAAATTGGACACCTAAAAATCATATTTCTCTACTATTTAATAGATGATAATATAGATATAAACCTTCTTCAATCACTATTAACCTTTTGGAGGCCACGGTCTGCTATTTGTGACAAACGAAGACGAGCCCTGTGAGCCGCGGTCTGCTATTTATGACCAAAAACATGCCCTCGAAAAACACGAAAAAAACGTAATAATCAATGCTTTTTGGTAGTTTTAATGATCAAACCTAAAAGTTAAAACTCCAAACTATATGTAAACTTATAAAATAAAGGTAATTATAGCGTATTTTTAACTTAAAACAATTAATTAAAATAGTCAAAAATAAACGTTAAAAAGGAAGTGCCCACGGAGCCACGGTCTGCTATTTGTGACAAATTGTGACACTTTATGACAGCTAGTGATGCGAAACGTGATATATTGCATAAATCAAAAATTATTCTACTAGGTGTAAGATTTGAAAAATATATATTACCTTAATAAGATTTTTTAATTCACATACTTACTTAAGGTTAATTAACATTTAATTATAACAATTTAATTGAAATAAGGACGTATAAATTATTATCTGTAAATAGATTTATAATATTTATACAGAGTGCCCCGCAGCGAATGGATGTTTTTGGACATGTTTAATTGTGAACATCCATGGGAAGCCGCCATTTCGCCATTTTGGCGAAATCAGGTCGACCGTGCCCCGCAGCGAATGGATGTTTTTGGACATGTTTAATTGTGAACATCCATGGCACGCCGCCATTTCGCCATTTTGGCGAGATCAGGTCGACCGTGCCCCGCAGCGAATGGATGTTTTTGGACATGTTTAATTATGAATATCCATGGCAAGTCGCCATTTCGCCATTTTGGCGAAATCAGGTCGACCGTGCCCCGCAGAGAATGGATGTTTTTGGACATGTTTAATTGAGAATATCCATGGGAAGCCGCCATTTCGCCATTCTGGCGAAATCAGGTCGACCGTGCCCCGCAGCGAATGAATATTTTTAGGGCCAATAGGACACCTCACAAGGGCTCAGAAAAAAATAATATAAAAAAGAAATTCAAGGGGGTTCGCAAAATAAGAATCTTTAAAAAAACTACACTATTATAAATGCCTCAATTATTAATATTTCGATAATCGAGGTATTTATAATAGTGTAGTCTATGAGGATTAATATGACACCAAAAAAGTATCAAATTTTATTAATTTGACATTGTGGTGTACATAGATGTACGGCAAGGTGAGATTTTTTTTTATGTTTTATATTATGCGAACCCCCTGAATTTATTTTTTATTTTATTTTTTTCTGAGTCCTTGTCATTTCGTTTTCGTCGTGGCATTTCACCGGACGATCGGTTCATTCCAGCAACAGATGTTGGTGCTGCAATGTTGACTTTAACTGGCTGGCAAGAAGAAAACTCTTTGGTGGCAATTTCATACTTTTTAATTTTAATTCTTTTACTTTCGTCTTTTGTTTTTTGTGGAAAATTTTATTACACTTTTTGCAGTCGATAACGTTATTTCAATTTAAATTTTTTTTCTTGATTTTTAAAAACCACTTTACCACTTTAAAAAAATAAGTTAACAGACGTGAATTTCTGCATATTTTATTCATAAAATGCAACATTACTCAGATGACGAACTTTTGCAAATTTTGGAAAGCTGCGATAGCGCAGATGAATTGGAAGTAAGTATTACAATATTCATTAGAGCCATTGTGCGGCTTTTAAAACGGAAACACGTGTTTGTTCACAATAATATTCTTTCCTAATTTATATGTAATTGTTCGAAAGTATAGTAATACCATTTCTTAAAATCAAGAAAATTTTAAAAATGGTACTAGTTACGTTTTTAAACACAATATTGACGGCAATTAGATGAATATAATCTATTTCGATGTTATCTTTTTCGTCTTATAGTCTTACATTTTTCCAATTAAACCCTTAAATCGTTCTCTCTTGTTTCTTTATTTTTTTATACAATAGATGAACGTGTTCTTGGTGGTCAGTATGAGATAATTTATCATCAAACTAAATTATTCCTGGTTTACGAATGGCGCTAGTATAAAATATATTAGGATTTAATATAACTGTTCTTTTATAATTTAATTAGTTATAAACGCGACGCATATTTTTGGCGCCATCTCTTTGTCGGTTTATTAACTCGCCAGTAGTTTGTTTTAACAAAAAAAATGTTTTACCTAGGCTATTGGATTTAGCCAGTATGAATGTATGTATGTATGTATGAATACTGATTTGTAAACGTATGTCTCGCCAACTCCAATCCAGAAAACCTGTGAACGTTGTATATAACATAATAATAATAATTGCACCCTTGCGAAGCCGGGGCCGGTCGCTAGTTATACATATAAACCTTTCTTATGAATCACTCTATCTATTAAAAAAAACCGCATCAAAATCCGTTGCGTAGTTTTAAAGATTCAAGCACATATAGGGCCAGCATAAAAATGCGTTATTGTTTTATACTAATATGTAAGGATAATGATAACATTATTCAAGAGCGATAAGTGGAAATTAATGAGTTAGTTTAGTGTTTTCATTTTAGTTACTTTCTTGATTAAATTTATGTTAATTTATAAAATTAGTTATATTAAATATATGCGTTTTAATAACAATTGTTTTATTATAACTCTAACCTAATACATACCTAATATTCTAAATCGATAAACAAAATTAAGTACAGCCCCGTCCCTAAGCATATTACGTGCAATTGAAAAACGGTAGGACCAGGGAGCCGAGTTGTCATATATTTGTGACAACAGAGGTCGTCACACTGAGTATAGTGTTGTGCCATAACTTATTGTTTGAATTATTTTACTGAATTTCTAATCTGTATTTACAGCCTTTAAAGCGTTGATTATGATATTTATTGTTGCATTCGTAGGTAATATGACTAAACATTAAAGAAAAGTAA
>QDHC01006461.1:155095-313607 GCA_013186455.1 Papilio dardanus tibullus | reverse complement strand
GCCCGAGGCGTTAATACCTCGTCGTCAGACATGATCACAACACAACACTATGTTGCCGCAATGGCATTCGCACGATATGTGAATTTGTATCCTAGTTTTACTAGTTTGTAAATACAAGCGTAATAGTATTTTGCCTAACTTTGGACTAGACACACTATAAATATCACTTAGTATCGTCACTATCGATTATAAGTATCGTCACTATCGATTTTAACTATCTTCACTATCGAAATATTCACTAAACAACATAGAATATGATAGAAATAAAATAAACAATGAAACGGGGTAGAAGCAAATAATGCCGCTGAGCTCGCAGCGCACGTCCGCACGGTGCGAGACCCGACGACGACCTCCCTTCGCATTTATAATATTAGTAAGATTTTTTACCCTAAATCTAGTAATTTGGTACTTTCTTACCTGTAGGAATGTCTCCGAGGCGGATATCAAGTCGAGCTGGGCGGCGGCTTCGCCGGGCCGCGTGGATGATGCCTTAGCTGCATCCACCACACGCGGTATCTGCTCGTTTAGGACTCTGCACTCTTGTAGCAAGGACTCCTGGGAATAAACACATTATTTAGGTACAAATTACCTATAAAAATACAGGAAAAAAACGCCAGTCACGTGACACCATACTCGTCAAAATCTGTTCAACCGTTTAGACTACAAAAAATTCCACCAAATTGATATAAAACTACCCACCTGAGAATATCTATTGGTGTTGTGCTGTGTAGCATTATGAGCAGATGAGATGAGTTGAGTGGCGCTCGACGCAGCTTGTCTTGCGCTTTCCTATAACAATTACAATACAATTAACTTCACGATATTCATTAAATTCTTGTTATTAGACAGTCATTTTAAATAATATATTTACTTGTAGTCGTGCGACTTGTGAACCGACGATGTCCTGTCCCTGAGCGTAGTCCACAGTGATGTAGCGGACTTCTTCAGCAGCGCGACGCAACGCCTCTTGTTTATCACGGTCCTACGACAAAAACACAATTATTAGTGCATTAACACAATTTTATCTAACTCTAACTACTTGCTGTCTCATTCGGACATTAAAAAGATTTCTTTTACTATAAGGATCCCTTAGATTTTAACGCAAGTCTCATTTACCCTACGGCCTCATTAGACCGATTTCGTGGAGATTTTGTTTCGGGGTAAATCCGTTATTTGCGTGATATCGGTCTAATGTAGCCTTAGGGTAATGTACCATATAAGTCGTTACAAAATCACTGACACAATAAGTGATAATTAAGAGTTATGAACGTACTTGTGGTGAGGAAGCGCATAATCTTGCCGCTTCGACCATACGCGCGGTTGCGTCTGCGAGCAGCTTGGCGGCAGCCAGCAACTTGCGCTGCGAGTCAGAAGACTGCGTCTCCGCCTCCGTCTACAAATATAACATTTATACAAATAAAAGATGGATTATTTTCAAACTGACATAGACAAATTGTTTATCAAATGACTAGAAATAATTAGTAAAATTGCAATCTCTCCTTATAAAATTGATACTTTTTCACATTCAAAAATAATCTTACAAATAAACTTTTTTCATTTTTCATTCACAGGCCGCGGTCAACTGCCGTGAAGCTCATTCTAACATAGTTCCCATGACAATTGATTTTATAAATTACAGACAGAGAGCAGCCGAAGACATAAGTAACGCAGACATTATCAAAAGGTTTCTAGTTAGAGAAGACAGACAAAGAAAAATATGTAAAATATGAACCTTTATATCAGCGATGAGTCTCGCGGTTGCCTGTCCGAGGAGACGCGCGCGGCGCACCATCTCCGGCGCGTCGTGTGCGTCAGTGACGCGCTCGCTGGCGGACACCACGCTTTCAACACTGCGCTCCATCACCGTCGGCTGAACGCTGCGACGCTCTACACATAATAAACAAGTCTTAGGCCCTCAGTACACCGGCTTTTTTAATGTATTTTCTAGATTCTTACCTTTCGATTATCTAGACCGACCGATAAAAACGGATTTTGCTTCAGGGTAAGTTCGTTTTTATCGCGAACTTGGTCCAATAAAGCCGAAGGGTTAGAGGATAACGCAAAACAGTCTTATAGAAGTCCGTATACATGAGTGGTCGACATTTGAAATCAGGCACAAAATACCACGACTTGCAATCTGTCGATCGTTAATTATTCCCTAAGGGATTTCCTTAGTGTTCATGACGTATAAGAAATCTATATCCGATAGTAAATAAATATTTATAACCAAGTTAGGAAATTGTTTATAGAATTAATAACAAAATAACAACAATGATCTACATTCTACTCACCAAGATGACAATGAGCCAGCAATCTCTCCAGTTCCTCAGACACTCGTTGTGCAGCGACGGCGAGCTGCTCCACACCAGGCCCGGCAGCTTCAGGTGCCTGTCTGCTGGCCTCCACCAACCGTTCTACTGCCGCGCCTACTTGACGCGCAGCACTGGTCAGTTGTTCCCGACATGCTGGGTTGTGTAGAGTTGGTGCTACCACCTGATGAAGAAG
This sequence comes from Papilio dardanus tibullus, assembly GCA_013186455.1. Classification (NCBI taxonomy): domain Eukaryota; kingdom Metazoa; phylum Arthropoda; class Insecta; order Lepidoptera; family Papilionidae; genus Papilio; species Papilio dardanus. Next base: position 311,102 of record QDHC01006461.1, on the reverse strand, counting down.
TATAGTAGAAATATTATGAAAGAAACATCGGACAGAAGACTTATTATTTAAAAAAAAATGAAAATAGGACAACCAGGAACTAAGTTATGAGCTAAAAAAAAACATAAACGAATTGACGACCTCCTTCTTTTGGGAAGCCGGTTAAAAATAATAAAATCGTTTTAACATTTTTAAAAATCAAATATAATTTTTCTGCGTAAAGTGTAGGTAGCCATATATATTTTTTTATTTCATCATCTATGAAAGTCATTTAAAAATTATGAAGTATTCCATACCTTAGCGCAGGCGACTAGCTGACTGGTGGCCAGAGCGCAATGCGTGGCCGCCGCTATAATGTTATTCTGCAGCGTCTGATCATCCTTGCACTGCGCCGCGACATTCTTCGCCTTCAGCACCAACGCGGCAGTTGTATTAGCCACGGCCTTAGCCAGAGACAGCAAGATGTCCTATGCAAATATATTTTATTTATTAAAAAAAAGCCATAAATAATAAATCATTATTGTCCTCGCGTACGGGATGAGCCGCGCCTGTCATTTTATTAATAGCAATAAAACATTGACACACTTTTGCATTATAAAAACAGACTGCGAGTTATTTTTAGTACGCGACAGACTTCTTAAATTGCTATCTATATCCGATTATCGTAATACCAAAGATTCATAATAAGTAATATTTACATGAAACAAATTGTTTGGACCAGTTTTTGTAGGTCACGACCGTGTGGTACAACTTTCAAAAAAGTCATATATGCAGTTTCTTGACCTCGATTTTAAGTAACTGTACACAATGTTAAAAAATGAAAGTTTTTTTTTATTAAATTGATGGGATTGATTAGTAATTTTAAAATTATCTTTGTCACTACATTCACTTTTACGGACAGTTAGTCGTAAATAAAAATCCAGATTGTGATGAAAAAAGCAAATGTATTAACAAAAATAATATAGCAGTGCTTCTTTATACTAAGATTGTACCCAAACTTCCGTGTAAATTATAATAATGTACTATTAAAAAATATTAGCAATTTTATTCGACTGTAACAGGACCATGTGTTTTTTTAATTTTTTTTTTATAATATTAGTGTTTTATGTCACTTGTTATGGCACATTAAAGCATTATTAAATTAATAATTGTTTCTTTTTTATGTTTTGAATATTAAATATGATCTGTTTGCGTTCAAATAGAAGTTAAAAGTTAATTGATTTGTCTTATTTTATTCGGTGGTCACATTGTCATATCAAAAATCGTATTTGTATGCTTAAGTACTCGTAAGTTTTGTTACTGATATGTATTGTATAGTACTCGTCACAAATCTAAGAGCATATGAAGTTAGCAAAAAGTAGACAAAGCTGCAATTTAGGCTAACCAGAGAAATTAGCCATCTCTGTGAAACATATACCCTCGTTAATATTTTCGTCTCGCTCATTCATGAGAAGGTTCAGACCTACAAAGATTTGTGGCGAATGCTATATTTGTTATGGTCATAAATCTGAGAAACAACACCATATTAGTGAACACATATTTACAAAATTGGTTACAGTCGTTATAGGAGGAGTAAGATAAACAAAAAAAAAACATAAAACCCTTATACATTATTAAAACCATGTGCAAACAAAATACAACTTAAATTCTATTAGGAGAAATGAGATTCTTTTAGGAACATTTTTGGCATGACCAGGATAAGTAAAAACATGTAATATTTTTTAAAAGCTGCCTTGAATACTTCATTTGTCCATTACAATATTAAAATTAACCTTTATATTTTACTTTTTATGGACGGAATATTAAATTAAGTACATTATTTTAATAAACAAATTGTAAAATCTCTGGTCATGCGTAAAGCTAGCTGCCAAATAAAATTCCAATTTAATCTTAACAATAAACATGAAATAAAACAATAATAAACAAATCTAACATAAACGAAAAAGAATGTTACCTGCAGTCATTTTCCTTAACTATTATCTCTAGGTCACAGAACCAGCAAAAATATAGCAAAAGCAAAGGAAAATAACAATAACAAAAATATAAACAATATTTGTGCAAAAATGTGATGTATAACAACTCCTTCAATAGGATATCTTCCAATAACACCAACATATTTAAATATATGGCATACGTTGTGTATTGCTATAGGCAAGGACAATTCATAATATGGCAAGCGAGAGACAAGTAAAGTGGTCAAGTCAATACTTGGCAATTTTAGGCTTATAAACGCCTACGAAAAAAAATCTAGCAATCAAATTCGATCAAATAGGTCTTAACACCAGTCTTACGATTTCAATATGTCTTTAAATCACAGCATTTCAAAACATTTATTACCCGAAGCGGTGACATTCCCCGCCATACATTCATCGTTAGGAAAGAATGATTGAATCAGTAATAATAATAGGACCAAGAGTAGAAATAGCACGCATAGAATGTTCAGCCAGTTCTCCCTCCATATATTACTGAGTTCTATCTCTAAACAAACACAGTCCGGACAACATTTCTCTTCAGTTTTCGGACATCGTTTCTGACAGAATTGACATAAACCTAAAGCTTTAGCGTCCATAGCTGAGAAGGTAGGGTTGTAAAATATACGAATTTCAGTCTTTCCTTTAGGCGGTGTTTTTGTATTGTTCAGTTCCACTGTTGTTGTCCTATCACGTGATTCGCTTGTATAATATTTCTCGCTTCGTTTTATAAATGATTCTAAATCGTCTCTTTTGAGATTCAATTCCTTTTTACTGAAACTAGCTTCTACTATTTCTTTGTATGTCTCTTTTGTTGTCAATGTTCGATTATATTTGTCTATGTTGAGTATTTTCATATTAAGAGATCCAGAAACTTTCACCTCTGGACCGGCTTTAGTGACGTCATTCCGAATAGTCTGACATTCGATCCTTTTAGAGTTATTGTATCTATTGAATTGTTCGTTAATATCATTTTTGTCGTTGTTATTGGAGAGGAAGAAACGTTCGCGTAGTAATTTATTTTTAGTCCGTCTGTCTGTATCGATATTTGCATATTCATGTCCTGAGCTTTCCGGGTTGAAGTTTATGTTGACATAGTCATGATTGGAGAAGTCCTTTTTGAGATTATAAATCTTCTCAGAGGTTGATTTTGGGGGTAGTTTTAAACTATCGTCGTCTTTCTCATCTAAATAATCTTCGCAGTTTTCTAGGATAGATTCGAAATCGCTATTGTTTCCAGAAGTGCCGGTAGATGGCGTTTTACTTTGATTGATTTCGTTCAGTGTCACCGGTCGTCCGGGATTGAAGTACGTGTTGCAATACTCCAAGCTTCTGTAATAATCACTATCGGATTCTTCCTGTATAACATCCAGTATTCTTCCCCAGCTGTTGCTTGTATCAATATCTTCATAGATACCCTCATCTTCAACTTGTTTAGGTCTACAAGTGACGTCATCGACGAGGATTGTTTCAAAATCTGATCCATATTCCTGTTTATCCTTGTTACCAAAGAAAGCTTTATAGAAATTGTCGTAACAGTAATTAAGTTTTCTGTACAAAAATGACTTTTTGTTGTTTTTATTTTTCTGTGTACTGTCGTTTTTAGTGATATTTACCTGGGTCTCCTTGTCCTCTTCGGTTTCTTCGCCGATGGTGTGAAGGACTGAAGTAGAGGCTTCTCCGACGCGAGAGGCAGCATTGAGGAGGTTTTGACGAGGCTGGAAACAAAAATTATAATTTAGAACAAATTCTGGAATCAATAACTATGGTCCTTCGAGCAGGAATATTTAACTAAAAATACAATATTGAGTCTAAAGTGTATGTCTATCGCACTTACCTCCTTCGTTTCAGGTTCAGCTGCCTTCAACAAATCGCTGAAGGCGCTACACAACTTTCTAGTCGCGTCAAGAAGTTTGTCTCCATCATCGGTGTCATCCATAAGAGCGGCAATGGTTTGTACGCCTGTAGAAAAGTTTCATTATAGTGTATTTTTTAATAGAAACAATTTGAAATCAAGGATTCTACTACAGCATGTTTTGTCTTACCTTTAGTCATTTCTGGCAAGTTAGTTGTGATCGTAGTAATGGCCGCGCCTACAGCTGTGTGGTCTACTTCTTCGGTTGGACCTATGAAGAAGAACATAATAAGTAATTTTTCATAACTAAAATTACTTAATTGAATAGTCAATAGAATTCTATTTCCATTACCAGATGTGAGAGTGACGACTTGCGCGGTAGCAGCGTTCATCGCCGCGATCTGTGACGTCACAACTTGCTTGCTGGTGTCCATCGTAACTTGCTTCCATTTCACTGATGCCGCGTCTTGTCCTAGCGCTGGTAGAGACGCCTGGAAATTACAGATGATAAATATTTAAGGAAAAATTTGAGCTTATATTTTTCACTAGCTGTCACCCGCGACTTCGTCTACGCGGAACTAAAAAAAACATAGTAACCTATGTGTTTTTCCAATGTTCTATATCAGTACAAATTTTCATTAAGATTCGTTCAATCGTTCTGGAGATATCTACAAATATCCATTCATACATCGTAACTTTCGCACTATCTTATTTCCGTACATTTAACCATAACTCTTTTGGGTTAATAAATAAATGTCAACTGACCCTGCTGAGTCCCTCCTCAGTCTGTCGTATGATCTCTCGACCTCCAGTAATAGTGGACAATAACGCACGTTGCGGCTCCGTCAGTATCGATGTTACACGAGTTTGTTGTACTTGAGAAGCCTGTAAATATTACAAAGCAATTCAATAGATGTACAATAATTTATTTATCATTGTATTTTGAGTTTTATTTCAATAGTGGTAAAGTCTTTATTCGTAGAAAGTACCTACACAGCCCATTTCGTAGACTGGACGTTCCATTTAATAGGTAAGCGTGAAACAAACAGACATTACGGTCAACATTTTTCATATATACTTTATAGACATAATATAATACAAAAGTACTACGCAGTAAGTAGAAAGTACTAATTTCGACCTGAAAAAAGAAACTAGATAAAAAATATACTGACAGTGGGCGGTGTGTGGCCTGTGATGATCTGACCGGAGACCGTGGTCTGCTGCGCGCCGGTGAGATGGCCCACCGCGAACGGCTTAGCACCTAACACCGCCAATGCATAACAAGCTTTCAATAACACAGCCAAAAATAAAAAATAAACAGCTTATATTACAGCTAAAATAAATATATTAAAATACAGCTCTAATAAAAATTATCAAAGTCCTTAACACACAAGTCTCCACAAATCTGAACTTTTAAAAACGCATATTTGCATAGTCTTACATACGAAAGGGCTAACTGGGACTTCTCAAACCTGTAAAAACATATCTCTTTTGTTTATAAAGGGTAAGAGAGGGACAATATGTATTGTCCTCTTTCGACGAGAGCAGAAACACGCAGAATTTTCGTTTGGAAAGATTTGGCAATTGGGATAACTTAGAAGCCCTAAATACAATATTTCTATGTAAATCTTTTTAACAAGATAGAAGCTAGATAAATAATTGCAAAATAAATTCTAAATAAAGCACTGTACAAATATTTACAATTATAACAATCATTACCTTCTGCACCGGGTCTCAGTACTGCCGGTTTTGCGACTGACTCCATGTTCACTTTGCCCGATTTAAATGTGTCGTGTTGTATAATATTGGCCCTGAGACAAAAAGAATATTTAATTTCTATGCACTTATAAAAAATTACAAAGTCCCTTTACAGCTATAACTTTAAGAGGCGAGATTACATTACTAACCCTAAAGCCATATCAATAAGTATCAAAATGCAAATACTTAAAGTCAAGCATAAAACTGTATTGCATTAACAACCCTAATTACATAGAAATAAGTATCAAAATGCAGTACATACTTGGATGGTGACACAGAGTCCTCCAGCATAGCAGAGCCCTCATCACCCTCGATACCGAGGTGGTCCTTGGCGCGCTGCTTGCGCACGATGATGTCTATATACCCTGCGATCACCTGCAGGATCTGTTCCGCTTCCGTGGTCTGCACCGAGTAGTACTGGTCGCTGAAGACAAGGGTAAAATTGAGTTGGCACGTCGGGAACTATAGTACTATTGTAACAGATGTGCCAACTTAAGCGTCGAGTGATACAATATTTGTAAATTATTCCTATGAAAATGAATTATTTCAAGATACAAATATTAGCCTGTAATTACCTGTAATGGAAAACTATATTTCTACAATAAAGTACAGAGAGTGTATTTGTTTGCAAAATGTCATTAGACGCTCAAGAACTCATTAAACCAAAAAATCTCTATACAATATTCCTTTATATTTTTTATAAGATTATTTTGGAACAAATAGTTACAAATTTTTATCTAAAAAACTCTTTACAAAATATGAAAATGGCCTAAAAAGCTGATAACATCAAAATGTCCTATAACAAACATAATCTAGGACTTAACCTACCTGTAGTCACCAAAGTCCAAAGTAAATGTGTTAGGACTGGCACACCAGCGCCGCACCGTGGTCAGCGGCCAAGTCTGCAGGATCTCTTTGGTCTTCTCGTCCAGACGCAGCACCGAGTCTTTTGTCACACCGAGTAGACGAGGCACTAATTTGTTCTTGCCTTTCATTTTCTCCTATAAATAATGTATTTTTTAACAAATTTCCAAATGTCTCTACACTATTTTTTATTTTCCAATAGTTAAAGTAAAAACGACCACACTGAGACATACAAAAAATAATTTTACTTAAAATTCTTAAAATATGAAATAATCAATTTTAGAGATACAAATGGATAGCCCTAAAGTAAGAAAAAAACCTTACATTCATAAATTAAAATATTGTGGGCACGGCTGTGCCCCTGTCAAGCTTAAGTCTGAATAAAGCAGTTTAGAGCACTTTTGACATCTTTGAAACTTAATTGGTGATATTTATTTACCTTGACCAAGAAGAAGGCAACACCATAAGTCTTGAGATCCCTAGCACTCTTGGTGTAGAGCACTTTAGCGTCGAGCTCGCTGAGGCCGGCGTGCTTGCGGTGCTCCTTGAACACCTTCTTCTCTATACCCTTCACTTTCACATACGACGCGGGCAGGAATTCTTTCAGACTGTAACAAAAAAGTTTATTAAGGACCAACTAAGTAGGAAATATTGTCATTTCGTTCATACTCTTTGAAAAAGAGGCCACAATATCTATATCTATACTAATATTATAAAGAGAGAAACATTTTATTTTTGTAATTATTGAAATAACTCAAGAACTACTGGGCCGATTTAAAAAATTCTTTCACAATTAGAAAGCTATATTATCCCCGAGTAACATAGGCTATATTATTTAATTCCAAGCGGACGAAGTCGCGTGCAACAGCTAGTGTTTCATTTAAGTGTTGCAATGAAATTTTACTATAAAAATGGGAAGGGAGATTGTTGGATATATTTGACTATAACTTACTCTAAAAAGCCCGGAGTATGTTTGTCCTCTTTATGATCACCGAATTGTATCTGACATTGTATGCCGGCAAACTCGCACGCTGGAAGAAAGAGCTAAATTAACTTTTATTGTTAAATTTCAACCGTTACTAAAAAAAAGGTTAAAGGTTTCGACACATGATGGGCTCCATTTCCCGCAACTCCACGACTAGCGCGTATTTTGCGTGAATACACATATCTTTGAATTTCTTCGCCGATATTTGCAGACATCAATATGTTTTCCTTCATCGTAAGAGCGTCGGGTAAATATGTACATATGCAAAATCGAAAAACACATTGGCACATGTTACCAAAGGAACTTAGTATTAAATGTAATCAATTTATACTAAGATCCACTCTTAGTCAACATTAACTCTGAGATTGGCAATATTGTATATTTCTTTAATTCAAACAGAAGTAATGGAGTATTTTTATTTATGTAACTATTTCAATATTATAATATTATTTTTATATAGCACAGAGAACATAGTGCTGTTCACATTTTTTTGACAAAGTTTTATTTATTATTTAGTACTATAAAATGTGGTTACCCTTGTCCTGCGTGATGGGGTGCGTGCCGGCGAGGATGGCGTCCCGCGCCTGCACGTACAGCAGGTTGAGCTGCACGGGGTCGCGCGAGTCCACGTTGCGGTCCGAGTAGAACAGCTTGCGCCGCAGCAGCAGCGTCTCCAGCGCCTCCACGCCCTGCTCGCGCAACGTCTTCGAAGGCTCCACCCAGTTCACTACAATTATCAAGTTTTTTTTAAAAATCACAATATTGAAATTGATCGAGTATTGGCCGGGTTTTCATATACTTGTTCAGACTACAAACCGCTTTATTTCGAAACGAGAATCAGTGTTATTACTTTTGTACTTTCTATACTGGTACATTCGTAAAATATATTCCAAAATTCAGAACATCCTTGTTCTTGGTACTTCTTAAATACATCAATTGGTCCAATGAGACCCCTGGTCTATCGTATTTAGTTCCGAGTGTCCTCCAGTATAATACGGACTAATACGACGGAATAAAGAGCAAAAGATGTTTGTATCAAAAGTAAGAACCTACCTTCATCATCAGTCCTCAGTTTCTTCCTCAGCTGCTCCATCTTAGCATCGCGCTCTTTCTCCTGATGCTTACGTTTTAAAGTCAATGTACCATAGTTTGGTTTCTCGCAAGGATCTACTTCTTCCTTTTGTTCTTCACGTACCTAAAAGAAAACATGAGTTAAAGAATTATATTTTTTTTAATAAAGACTAGTATTATAATAATTAAAAAAACTTACCAGTCCATACTCGTCGTAATTGGTGATACCAATTTTGGTGCATATCACCACCATCAGATTAGCCACGATCTGACTGTCGTCCACTAGGAGTGTTTTTACAGTTCCTGCATACATAAATGATATTTAAGTTACAATATTGCTAAATACAGAATCCTCTAACGGCCACTTAGGTACTTCCTTAGTGTTAATTTCTTCTACTAAATATAAGTTTCATCACTCACCGTCCAACATCCTAACACGCAGATTCCGTGTCTTCTTGTTGTATTCTAGCAGATCACCATTACGCAGCATGTAGTAGTCGAGGCTGCGCGACGCTTCCAGCCATATACCCTTCTTATTATCCTCTTCTGATGCCAAGAACAGACCGTATTCTTTCGCTGTGGACGAATAATAAGAGTTAGTTATGATGGTAAACACTGGTCTCAATTTCTCTGAAACTAGGCATAGTGAACACCACCCTTATTTTGCAACAGTAGGCAATAAACTACTGACAGTACTTGTAGGTTAACATTGATTTCATTTTACTATGTAGCAGTTCTCTAGTTATTAAAATACTTGTAAATAAAAGACGCTATGAATCGACTGGCGATATTTTTCAAATAAAAATAATAATAACTTTTTAATTTACATTGAATAAAAGTTACGATTTACTTACGATCACTGGCGCTCGCTTCCAATATCTTCTCTCTGATGATGCGACACGCATCGTACACTGTGGTGGAGGGGTCGAACTGTATGGTCTTCACCACTTTACCGCCCTCCAATGAGATTTTTAGTGATAATGTTGCCATTTTACTTAGGGATTGTGCCCTGGAATCAAATAAAAAAAAGAGCTTAATTTAATCCTTCTACGAGTATTATATGACTAAGTTACATTATATTTTTCTTAAATATGGTTTTTATGAACAAAATAGTCGAGACAATAATGTTGAATCGCAGTCTAGACGTCTTAGGTAGAAGTGTTAATTCTCCATATTAAAACAAGAAAGTATTCATCTTATATTTAATACATTTTACACTAAGCGATAATATATACCCAATATAATGAACTCATTCATTTAAAACCAATGGTCACATATGTAACAAGAAATATTCTTATGTCATTCGAACGCCAACGTCTTGGTTGCGTCATGGTTGTACAAGGCAACGGCTTGTCATTAATATAAATACATTTTAATACGAAATGTATTAACTTTACCATTGATCCCAATAATTCAATGCATTTACTCAATGTTTTCTCAAAGTTTACGCTTCATTAATACAAACAATACTATATTTAAAGTAAGCACTAAAACTATTCAAACTGTATGGATAAAGAACTATTTATGCGTAATTGTATTCATTCATATTCCAAATGTAAGCTTATTTGCCTAAACTAGATGGGATTTCCTAGTCCACGAGAAGTCTACCCCTACATCTCACCTTAGTCGTTTCAATCTGTACGTTTAAAAAGCACCTTGTGAACTCATATCGTAAACTAGTTACCTAGTTAGTGTGAGAACAATTATCAAGTTCTTGTAACATGTTGGAGGTCAACTGACCTGTGTATACTAGCTATGTTGTCAGGCCTCTCGAGGTCGAGGGAGTGCGCGCTGGCCCTCCGCCGGCGAGGCCCCTCCTGGCTGAAGGAGCTGTATCGCTGACGGCCTCTGAACGACTCCTGGATAAGAACATTACTAACATAAAAACTACGTTTATTTTTAAACTTTCAACCAAAGAGATATTATACATAGAGGTAGCACTCCATACTAATTTGACGTTAAAAAGCATGCCAAGAAATAAATTATTAAAAAAAAAAAACTTGCCAGTATCATGAAAAAAATTTCCAAGTTTGGGAAATTGTGTGATTTTTTTACATTTTTAAAATAAACAGTAGAATAAACTAAAACATTCGTTAAAACGTTAATTATCGTTTTTCATTATTATTATTTTATTTAAAACAATTTAAATCCAAACAATTTTTAACAAAGACCATTTTTGTTTTATGGTTGTTATAAATTTTTAATTAGCGTTTTAAAAATGTTTCTATTAATTATAATATTAAACTTTAGTAAATACTATGAAATACAATTTAAATTTGAGAAAAGAGGTTACACTCGGTCGACTTTTTATGTCGGCAAATGTAATTTAGAGGTTAACACTTAGGGAGATTTCCCTACATTGGACCTCCGGAGGTCAAAGAAAATGCCTCACTTTTAGGTATCGAGTGTTCCATCTACAGTATAATATATCTTTGCTTTCAACTTAGATATTGGCATCTCGATCATTGAAGAAATTAGATAACAATGTGATACATTCTGGGTAATGTAACATTTCTGTCAATTATAACTCTATTTCCTAAGACAAAACAAAGTAGAATGATCCGTCAAACATGTTTAGCTATAATATTCAACCTAACCTGCAAAGGTGTTTCCAAGGACTCCCTGATGTCAAACAACGTTCGTCGAGATACCGCACTAACACTTATTATTTCACAAGGTTTGAATGGACATAAGAAGATAAATGACTTTTTTATTCCGGTCACTTTCCACAATAACACTAAATAGATAAACTTTCTTAAGTGATTAGAAACTTTTAATTTAAGTACAATTAAAACAATATTACAACGTTCGCTTGTATGGTGTTTACGCGGTAGCCGTTCACGAAATGAGACATAATCCATAATTTGTAATAATGATATTAAATGACTCATTAATAACAATGACTAATATTGTAGTTATTATAATATTAGTCACAACAAAGAATTAAAAAACCCTTTAAATATTATTTTCAGTACCTTTAAAAGATGATGAGTGCTATTCACTTTATTAACCCTTTGTGACCCAATATTAATATTATGTCGTAAACGTCCCCTTCAGTCTAAAATAGCGAAGTGACCACTACCCGCTTCGTCTACAGATAGTACAATACAGATGCGTTCCCTACCGAATAGTGATGGCCTTTACGTTTCTGGCCTAGATAAAAATCTTATACAAATGTTATTCCTGCCTTCCTTATTTAATAATAAGCTACTAAATGAAGTCTAGAATTATTAAACAGAATGAATACAGTATTACACAGTGACGGAACTAAATTAAATAGTAATCAATACTAGACGATAGTACACTGGTTTAACGGTACAGCATTGCGGTGTACGCGGCGAGTGGCGAATTACCGGGAAGTGGGATAAAAAGCAGCAAGTCCAGCGTCGAGCCGGAACGCGGTAACCATTGCGGATCCTGGGAGTACAAGGTGGTCTGTACCGCTGATCACGATTTTTGATACATTAACAAAGTAACTAAATGTTTGATTAAATTGATAACGGTGGAGATCCACTGCAGCGACATAATTGTTGTGAGGCAATGCTCCGATAGTTAAAATCTCAGAGTAAAATGCCGGCCGTTATTCCAGATAAAAAGCAAAGAAATATAACGTTATCTGAAAGAACGCTTGGCTTGACGTGGTATTGCTTATGTTTATTGCATAGCAAGTTTTCGAGAATTAAAAAGCTCAAGGTAAAAGACTGTTTTATAAACTTTTTGCGTCGTCTATATAGCGCATTGCGAGATGACATCACGATGCACTAATGTATTTCATAACCAAGGTCGACTACACCGACGATGTTCCGAGAAAAAAATGTTTATACTTTGCAACAGAGTCGAAATATGCTTTCATAGAACTTTATCTAATAAGATGTTTTTGACTTAACTTTTTAACGGTTTTGCAGAGCAAGTCAACGAGCTTTACCCTATTATTGGACCACAATAGTTACTTATGCAATGGTAGTGGTAGATACGAGACTGTCACTACCATTGCATTCTAACGCATATTTGTAAGGACCTATGACCAGTTTTGATGAGGGTTGCATCGGCAGTGCACTAGCATTATCAGCATCTACAACAATATTGTACCCTGCATGATTTGACTACACAGGAACAAGACTACTCTTCTGCCCGTCATACCAACTCGCGCCGACTACTATAACTAGATATCTATGGTCATCAAGGTAAACAAGACATGGGTGTTGATTACTAACAGAGCGGCGCCGTGTCAGCCGCCGCCAGTTGTCTTGGAGTGCTTGCTCCAGGCGGTCGCGGAGGCTGCGTCACGAACTCGCCTCCGCTTCAGATTCGCTCGACACGTTCGCCGTCTGCAATACAAAGACATTAATGAATGGATGCAATTGTCTTGTAAATCACGATAATCAGATATTTTTATCACAAGTCAGAATAATAAAATTGAGATAAGTAACATCTTTCACCTTTGACTCGAAAGTCTTCTATATTCTAGTCTATTCAAAGGATCTACTTATTTTCCGATTCACTAACATTCTAAATGAAACTTGCCGTCATGTCTTAATAAGAACATGAGTCAAGTTATTATAAAATCCAGTTATAATACTTTTGTCTGCAACACCTTGACCTACTTGGAAAATGAATTCGATGTCCATATTAGGAGAGAATTCAATCAAGGTTAACTATGTCCACTCGACTAGATTTAAATGTAACTGGTATGAAGAAATAACCATTTTTAAAAATAAATACTATACCAAACAATCAAGTCATTACTTATATCACCGAAACAGACTCATTATTATTTTACACCAAAATAGAAAAAAATGATTTAAGAAAAATCAAAGATAAATCTTCAACACTTGGCTGTCCCTTCATTACCGGACGTATTTTATAAATAAGACTATTATTATAGAAATGTTAAATCAGTCGTTTGTACCGGCGATTATTTCGAAACATGGCGCACAAATCCGGCGCGTAGGAGTTTACCTAATAGTTTATTTTTACCGTTCAAGGAACTAGAACAGAGCCGCTTGTACCACCGGCTTCTGATATTATTGACCGTACATTATATTTATAGTCGGTCACGAAAGGGCAACTTACAGGAACTACGAAAATAGAACTGGCAATACAAAAAATAATATTTTTAACCAAAATCTACAAAAAAAATTGGACTTCCAATAACAGTTTAAATCTTATGTTACCTCCATTTTATTGAATCTTGGTAATTCCTATCGACATTCTTATTATAATTATTTCGGTTATGTATAGTCAACAGACGCCTACATTAAAATACCAAACTTCTGATGTCATTTCATATCTATCGACACATTATCAACACCATTTGCTCCCATTGCTAAGGAATGTCAGTTTAGAATATTATTTATTCAAGGGACGGGATACAACATTTCCAACATTAAGTACTTCAAAAGAAATTATTTTCTTTTAACTATGCTTTCAAGTTTCAAGTAAAGCGTTGCATTATAACTGATCTACATACGTCTCCCTAAAAGCTTTAGACACATCTCACATGTTATTATTTTGAAGAAATACAAAATTGTTACCAAATAAATTCCATTGTTACTCAAAATTATAATAAAACTAAAAGTGTAATAAATCACATGAAAATAAGACATTTTCAAAGTAATATCATAAAAGCTTTTGATGTAGAAAGTAAACAAGTTGAACTCTAACTTCATAGACATAAAGACTACCTAGAGGGTGAGAATACATAGTAGAATTCCTACGCGTTCATTAAAAGGGCCCACAGTCATAAGGGCGCGAGTTATTGCAGAGAGTTTTGCATAAAACGGATTGCAATGGCCCGCAGACGGGCCTTTTGGAATTTTAATACTGTGCAATGATCGTATGGGCAGCGGAGAGATGAGTCAGTGATGGCAGTAATGGTGTCATAAAAAATTGAAGCAGTACAAAATAAGAGTGGTCGTAATTCATTTTTAAAGTCTTCGCCTTCAATTGTTTTCGGTGTGAGTTCTTGAGTACCATCAAACTTTAAAGTCGAGTTGTTGTAAGTACTGTATGCCTACTTTTGTTAAATGAAAAATGAATTTGGCCATGCTATAGCGTTTCTCATTATCAGGCAATATTAAAACAAAACGTGTTTCTGGAAAGGGGTGAATTTATTTCTTAATCACGCGTTAGGAGCGATAGAGAGTTGCCACTACTGCAGTAGATATACAACGACACTTCGCCCAGGAAGTCATTAATGTTAACCAACAAATCAATTTAATGTTTGAGCTGGAATTTGAAGAAGACGGAAAGGTACAAGCAACAAGCAATGACAAGCAACATCACTTCAATAAAGTCCATTATTAAAACAAACTTTATAAACAAGTGATCCAACCCGCCCCCGCCCGAGCGCAAAGGCGTCTTAACTCATTTACTTCACGTTTCCATTTCGCTGAACATTGTGTTTTCATTTATATGACACGACAATGGTGACGGCATATGAAATCTGAATAAATTAAATTGATTATTCAGGAAATTAACAAAGAATATAAGAGGTGAAGGTGTTCAAAACTTATAAACCATTTGAAAACACTATAACGGAGATACCAGACAGCTAAGAGGTTGGTCTCTATCTTTCTCAAAATCATCCAAAACCCTCGATCAGAAACCACGCTTTTGACTAAAATCCAAACATTAAGTTATTGAAAGGAACCAATATTCACGAAATACTTTTTGTATACTTACAAAAAAAATAAGATTACCAGAAAAATAATGGATAAACCTTTCCATATCACAATAGAAAAGACAATGGTAACCCTAGACGCGGGTAATAGACTTGATAATTTAATAACAGCCCCTCGGGCCTGTCGGGCACCTCTCAGCGCTGAGACAATGGCGACAAAGGGTTGTGTGACAGGGCTGACAAAACGCAGCCTCCGACACATCACAGCGCGTGTCATCTCAACATACGTGTAGCAAAGTTGATAGCCTGTTATCGTATATAGTTACACTATTGTTTGTGATTTGTTGATATCCATTAGGGGATTATCTGCGAAGGACACTACATTGTTTCATTATTTCACGAAAGCACTCGTGTGTAAGACAATACGGCAAATTAGAAAAGATTTTGGACAAAGTTCTTTTATGCTTGCTGAAATAATCGGACGGAAACAAATAACTAATTTCTGGGTTATTAGGATACCTTAAACTTAAAGACACAGTTAAAATGAGTCGAATAGTTTATATAACTAAATGCGCGAATTACAACAAATGTAATCTTACCGATGAAGTTGAGTTTGTTCCGGGAACATGATTCTTCGTTTAATTGAAGATGTACAAAAATAAATCTCGAGAGAGAGTAGCAGAGCTGTGCTTCTTTAAGATACTGTGGGTCTTCCGCTAGTCTGATTAAGTGTGACTAAGAGGAGTGAGCGTAGGAGGAAATCTATAATCTTATGGGATCTGCACAAACAAGTAGTGCGCATGCGTTATCCCCTCCCACGGTGTTATGGTGTCATTTGAGATGGGGAGGGGGATCGATAGACTCAGGCGCCGCCGTGTCTGGCGCCAAGGAGGCTGGAGCGATTCTGTCTATTGCGGAGGCAGCCTTGTCATAGGTGCGGTCGTCAAGAAAAGCATGTTATCGTTAATAATGATTAAAAATGACTTCATTCATTAATTAGGATGATTAAACATGCTCTCATTTTCAAATTTACTCTTAAATTAATCTTGATCGGAGATAGAATTTCGAAAAGCGCTTGACTGCTTAATGAAAAAAGTTTTATAGAATGTAGAGTTGCAAGATTTAGTGGATTCGGGAGTAGATTTATTCAATTTCAAACCGTCTTACTTTCACAAAAAAAATGTAAAACATAATGCTAAAATAAATTAAGTTTATGTGCGAGTGAAATCCATTCCGAATAAACAATTCTGCAATTTATCAAATATAGAAAAATTGCGACACAAAGTGCGATGCGCGTGCATCGCTTCCGGCATATCGGATATCCGGCTCGAACCGGATATCGTCAGGGCTGTCCGACACGGGATATCGGATAGTCAGTTTTTATAAGTGAATTAGGGGGATGGAATGGACACTGAACGGACGTGGGGTGACTTACACGTCAGCGATTCTCAACTTAATACAGATGCAGAATTACCGATTCGGATGATTTTATCGAATTCAATAAGATGCCGTAGACGGCAGCAAATGGAAATGACATGATTGACGACCGGAATTAATAGTTTTTGTGGAGATAACATACACTGTTCGATAATATCTTGTGTATAAAATAAGTTTTTCAATATCCAGATTATTACAATAACTGTACTAATGTACGAGTCCCGAATGGAATTTACACACATATAATAAGATCATATAATAAGAAGAGAGCGTCGGTGGCTCAGGGGTTAAGCTCTTGACTCGTAAACTGCAGGTCCCGAGTTCGAATCCCGCCATGTACCAATGTGTTTTTCCATTTTCGAATTTCATATGTACATATTTACCCGACGCTCTTACGGTGAAGGAAAACATCGTGATGCAACCTGCACATATCGGCGAAGAAATTCAAAGATATGTGTGAAGTCAACGAACCCGCACTTGGCCAGCGTGGTTGACTACGGCCTAGTCACCCCTTAGGGTAGGCTCCGAGCCCCTCGGTGAGGATGTTTAGTGAGCTGGTGATGATGATGATGATAATAAGATTGTAGTAAATTAAATTTGTCTTTGTGTGAAAGAGTCCTAAAAATAGTAATTGGTGATAAGTTTAATGCGTTCGGCATTACAACTAAAGTTAAAAATGAGAAAAAATCGACATCTAATAGCTTTTTATATGCATTAAATAAACAGATCTCCAAGAAAGGCACGAAGATAAAACAAACAAGGGAATTGTTTACAATGACGGCGGGAGCATCAGCGGTGCCCCGTAGGTTGCCAATCAATCAAACGTGCCCCTTCCTAGCAATCATCGCGGCAGGAGATCGAGCTCCGAACAAACATGTATTGCAACAACTATACTAATGAATGACTCGATGATTCCCCTAATACCCCTAATTTATGGAGACGTCTCATTCAATTAGTAAGGATTAGGGCAAGTCGCGAATAAGCCAAATTGCAAACATTGATTATGGTGAATAGTCTTTTGATGGTTTGTATACGAACCAATTATAATCAATGCCACAATAACCAGTAAATATTTTGATTTCGTCAATGTAATTAGATATGGTAAAGTACCACTGAAATTACGGACTTAGAGTTAGCAAATTACTAGACATGTTTTCATACATAATTTACAGATAATAAAATGAAGATGGATCTGATTATGGGACTATATTCAATAATTATTTGAGGAATAAAAGGAACATTGTTAAATTATGGTGTAAGATATTTTTAAGAGATTTTTTAAGAAGTTCATTAAAATTACATACGATTAAAATATAATATAAAATGATACAAACAAAAATTTTAATTACATTTTATCTTCAGAGTCTTAGACCTTTGGAAGTTTACGAAGCCACTGAACCCATGTGAAAAAATGACAATTGACAACTAGCTGATAAAAGAAAACTAATATAAATCTAAATGGAGGTTATACTTATAGAGATCTCTTCGTATATTGTACGAGTCGAGTTCAATGACCTTAACAACTTGGGTTACGTGGGTGTTTACTTAAAACTTAAATAATATTACGTATTACACCAGAGTAGCGTAATAGTGCAGATTCAAACTATGAATAAACAAACATCTAAATAAGCATTATTATAAGTTATATTTGAATCTTTAATGAGCAACGTTTAATCTAAATTACCACAAAATATATTCAAGTGCTTCAAAATATGTAAACAAACGCTAATACCATTATCTCTAGGCATCTTAATAGAAGGATAGCTGTAATAAGCTACAAGAAAGATTAACCAAAGCGTGAAGCAAGAATGAAAATGAAAACGCGGTTCGAATCGACTAGTATCGGTCCACGCTCGACCTGGGAAGGGAAACTTCGTGAGCACGTGGCCGCTCGTAACGCGGCTTGCACTTACCTCGGCACGGAGCGCAGGCTCATCCCGTCGTCTCGTTCCCACTTTTAAAAAATACTATACAACCCTCCTTCTCGCTCTCTCACAACCTTTTAGCTCTTCGGATATTATACTGTAATGGGAAACGAATTTACTATCAATTGTAAATAGCGTTGCTCTGCAGCTGGTTCGAAGGTATTGCAAGTTTCGAAGAGAGTTTAAGTTATGAGGACAGAGTTTAAGTAGTTTGATGTTCCGGATGTATGGGAGCTGCAAGGGATGTGAGAGAGCGGGCCACCGCCTCCGCGGACGGTCCACGGAGGAATGTTCTTGGTGGCCGACGACGCGCCAGGATCTTTCGCATGGCACTACCAAGCGTCTCCAGCGTTGATGAGGGGTCGGTTCGCGCACGCGCGCCGGCCTCACCCCATCCCCTTCGCACTTGCGCGCGGCAAGAGGGAAGCGAGCGGGAACTTTGGGGATGATATTCGGAGGGTGAAAAGACGTCGAAAGATGGAAATGCATCTCGAACTCCGCTCGGATTTCCGGAGATCGTGATTTTGTTTATCGATTCGTATCGTTGCGAATACTTGTATATGGGTGGCCCTTTGGGGCCGCTGTGGGAGTTATTAATCCCTTCATAATGTCATAAAATGATTTAGGGTCAATAAAGTCAGCCGTCCAATTTTTTAACTTACAATATAAATTTCTAATAAAATTGATTATAATATTGCTTCGGCACCCCCTCGCCACAAGCTACGTCGAGTATAAAGTGTTATCTAAACTTCTGAATTAAGCTTATTCTTCTGAAATTTCATACAAATAAATTGATCTAAGGTCTTCATAGATATCATCTGACCTCACCCTCATACTATCAGCTAACTAACAAACCTAACGGGATAATCCTAGTAATTTATTAAAAGCCACGTAAGCAATCCCGTTCTACTATTCCCAAGTTTTGTCACTAGATGGTGTTTTTTATCAAAGTATTTCGTGGTAGCATTTTTTTTAATAAATTATTTCATCTTTAGTTGCCTATAAGTGCCTATACCTACCTACGTAACGACATCAAAGATTCCAGGGCGTATGTATGAGCTATATGACAGCTTCCGACTTATGCCGGAAGTCTCGGCTATTGACGACCGATGGGATTTCATTAGGAAATCTACATATATGTACGACATATTTAATCATTAAATATTCTTTATTAATTATGTGTGCTCTGATTTTATTTTTATATCTTAGTCTCAATCCAATATCTAAATCTATACGAGTATCTAGAGAGAAACTTTGTATTTTTGAATGTTTGTATGTATTGAAATAACTCAAGAACTACTGAGCCGATTTCAAAAATTCTTTCACTCGTAGAAAGCTACATTATCACCGAGTAACATAGGCTATATTGCTTTATTCCACGCGGACGAAGTCGCGAGCAACATCTAGTATTTAGATAAGGCAATAGAAATTTTATCAACACGTGAACTTTCCTCTCAGTTCATTGACACTTGGCATCATTTAGTGCATGAGGTGAGGATTGAGTGCAATCACTTGTATCAATGGATACGTCAACAGTGAGGTCACAAGGGCGTCCCCTAGCGACCCCGTTCGTCCCTATTACACGGGACAGTCGCCTATGTTAATGTTTGTAATTGCACTCAGAGTCCTATGGTATGCTAGATTCACGGACGTATCCCGTCATAGCAACAGTGTACTGTTAAGATAAGAACGCATTTACAAACAGTTATGGAAACTTTTCAAAGTTGCCAAACAAGTATTAGCTTTATTGTTTACCAAGTTTTCTATGTACAAAATACAGAATAGACTACTTATTCTACAAAAGAATAAAAAAAACTAATTTAGAGGTTATCTATACATTATTCAATAATCAAACCTTGAGAGTCACCGTAGATATGTACATTTGTATTCAATACAATAACATTTCACTTTAGACAAAGTAAACTTTGCCTTAAACAAAACATTTATATTAACATGCCTAACAACTTAATTGAGATGACATACGTATATTTGTTTAACATGAGAACACTCGAAACACTTGCGCTGTTGATGTTACAGATACAATAAGTGTTTGCAGATTTCTCTTGCTCTCATATTGTTATCAATCGATTAAATTAAAACGATATGCAATGTTTATTTTAATTATTAAGCACTAGCTGTTGTGCGCGACTTCGTCCGCGTGGAATAATATGTTACTCGGGGATAATGTAGCTTTCTAATGGTAAAAGAATTTTTGAAATCGGCCCAGAAGTTCATGACTTATTTCAATACAAACAAAAATACAAAGTTTCTCTCTATATAATATTAGTATAGATTATGCGTATTAATTAAAATTTAATGCCTTCTATATGGTTTAAATATATCTGTCTATAGCTTCCAAAGAGAAGTGACAATCTACTAGGACTATAAAGCTTTTAAATGCAGAAGACGAATTTCCATTATTTTAAAATTAAGATTTTATTGGTCTCGTATAAAATTAAAATAACTGGGATATCCTGCATTAAATCTATTTATCATATAAATATTACTTACCAAATAAAGTTCGTTTCGTTGCGTTTTTCGTTCGTTTTTCTTAAGTGATGTGTAAATATCAAAATATAACTTATTTAGGCACTTTGTGGGTGTAAATATATAAATAAGGCACTCTATTTGGCGTGTATATCTGTCCCGTTCACATCGCAGCTTTCATACCTGTGGAAGAAAGAGAAGATATTATAAATCAAGAATAGCCATAAATACGAAATCCTATAAATGATGAATACGCTTTTATGACCAATTGAAAACTCCAAATGACTGAAAGCCTAATTTAATGCATACGTATTTAATTTTTAAGGGATTTTTACCCGATGTACCCGATGTACCATATCTAGTGTTGGGATTTTATCCGGATAAAAACTCAAAATGGATAAATACCCATAATTTATATCTTTTCTGCGTGATTTTTATCCAAAACGTGGATAAAAACTATCTGTCATTTTATAAATGTAAGTTAGCGTAAACATGTTTTTTTTTATGAATAAACGGATTCGGAAGAAAAGAATAACAAAAATAAAATTATATCTAACATTTTTTATTAATCAATTTATTGATATTAACAACTTTTTAATGTGTAAAGTAATGTGATAAGCATAATAAGCAAACAACATTTTTGTTAAAATATTAATAAATAGATTAAATAAAAGTTTCAAACTTAAACAATAACTACCTACTTAAAAGACAAACGTAAAAGAATTAAAATTAAAATGTATTAAATTTCCACCAAAGAGGTTTCTTCTTGCCGGCCAGTGTTCCGGCCGCAACACTATAGTGTTGATGGGCTGACGTCTCGGGTTTTTATCCATTTCGGATAAAAACCCGAGACGTATTAATATCTATACTAATATTATAAAGAGAGAAACTTTGTATTTTTGGATTTTTGTTTGTATTGAAATAACTCAAAATCTACTGAACCGATTTCGATAATTCTTTCACTATTAGAAAGCTACGTTCTTTGTGTCTAACATAGGCTATAACTTATTTTTAGCAAAGTTTAGGAAATAGGAATAAACAGCGCATTTCTGGACCCTGTCGCAAAATTTCATTAAATTTTCCTTTTTATTGGCTTACGCTGGCTAAACCGCTCAAGTTCTATAAAAATGATGTACGAGACATTTGTAGATCTAAAAAAGTTCTACAAAAAAGTCAGCGATGGCATATGTTTATCTTTTACGGTTTTCTCACAATAATCACTTTTTGTTTTTGAAAATCAATTAAAATATGCACTTAATTTGCCGCATTATTTTTTTGGTTTAAATATTAATCCTTATCCAAATAAGTGTGTCTGTTATCAGGGGAATTTAATGTAGATTAAAATCGTCCTTGACCTTATTTAAATCTAACGAATAGTTTAGAAGATATCGCGAACACAAGTAATAAGGGTAACCGAAAAATCATCTTACGAGCCGGGCGTAAGAAGTAATGCAAAATAATTAGGACATTCTGTTATTTAATTTAGTTAAATTAGTATATGTACTCAATATCAAGTAAATATAACATTTTTTTCAATGTTGAAATATGAATAGAAAGTAAATTGTAGTTGTAAATATTTTAAACACCACGCGGACGAAGTTGCGGGCAACTGCTAGTATATATATATATATAATATACAAGACCTCAGAATGATTAGGAAAACAAAGTATCGAAACGTTTTACTCCAATTTCTCCAGTATTGTTAGGGTCAATTCTTTTTTCCCTTTTTGCCATCAGATCCTGGTAGACCTATATATACGCGGAAGTACCTAATAATTTTGCATTCAAAAGTTGTTTTCATCAATAAATTAATTAACAAGGCATGTTAGATATAATTTTATTTTTGTTCTTCTTTATTATCCCTGAGTAACATAGGCTATATTATTTAATTACAAGCGGACGAAGTCGCGCACAACAGCTAGTATGAAATAATATGCTAGCTTAAGATGAGGTCTTATAGTGGCACTTAGATGCGTATACGGTTCATAAGAAGATTACCTGGGCACTGCTTGGCATGGACATAATGATATTGGGGGCAGGATAATCGAAAACAAAGGTATAAAAGGAGCCCAGGATAGGGTGCAGTTATAAATAAGATAGTTTTGATACAATACATGACAGTTAAATATATATTAGATTCGAAAAAACATAAATATCCATTGATTTGGATAAAAATCCGATGAAAATGGGTAAAAACGGGTTTTTATCCGTTTTGGATAAAAACTCGAGTAAATATCATTTGAGTTTTTATCATCTGCCCATCAATAACCATATCTAATATCATACCCAACATTATCCCTAATAGGAAATACATATTAAAATGTCAAATAGAATTATAATAATAAAGTAATCAGCGAGTTCTTCCTTCTAAATGAAGTTCAACTGTACCCGGGCCGCCCTAAAACCTACGACGATAACTCAAACCTTCCAAAACTAGAAAGGCGACTGTAAATTTCAGCATATCAAAAACCCATAAAGCTTTCGTGAAAACTTTTCGCAGTACAGTCGCGCGCGTAATGCCTACATACAGTTTCGAAATTGAACTCTATTAGCACGGCAGAGTTTACTATCCGTTAATTTAAAGTTTATTGTCCGACTAGATGTGCTCCTAGCATTCTTGGTGTATATAAAAAATATAATACATTATTCCTAAAAACGTTCCAGTGTTGTGGTTGCGAGTGTACATGTGGGGAGAAGGGCGCCAGTAGTCTCGGTGCGAGAGGGACGACGTGCAAAAGCAGTGCGTCTCCCTCGGGGCGCCCGCCGAGCCGGCGCCGTCTAGCGGCCGTCTGTCGCCACAATGGAGCCTATTACATAACCTGAAAGCTCTCGGCCTCAGCCTCCGGATTTCGCTAATATGAAAATTGGGGCATCATAAAACCGATGTAGGGCGAAACTTTTTTTAATGGCCGCTTATGTTATAACACCCGAATTACACGGGACTAGTGATGAAGTTATGAAGCAGTGACGTAATTTTTTGTTAATGATGTTTAGTCTGATACGCGAAAATGTTTTCTACTAAACGAAATTGAGACAACATACAGTCGAACTTGATTTCTCGATTTCACTCTAATCCAAGTTTCTCGCTTATGGAGGTTTGACTGTAGTGATATACTTTTTTAAACATTTTAAACAAAATTTTAGCAAAGACTTGAAACTTTATGAGTTAATGAATTTAAATATTGCAACCATCTGGGAAAACCATAAAATAAGGATTATCTAATACGTATATGACTTATACGAATTTATTTACGCTTCCTGAAATGAGGATATAAAAGATTTTAAATTAAATAAACTTTCAACCTATAAAGTCGCTACTAATATAAGAAATGTTGTCAAGTTCATAACAAGAGCAGAAAATAATTGTTAAAATTATCTGGAAATAAATGGACTACGATTAAATACACGTGTTACAAAGAGCACACTTCAATGCCTTTTTTCATCATTCAAGTATCCTCTTGAACTTTTGGATTAACATAACTAATAATAGAAAGTTTTAATAATCAATAACAGAATAGCGTTAGTCCGTTTGCATGAACGCTCAAATGGAATCATAATACAACTCCCTCTTGCTAGATTTTTCAAATTACAGAGCCAATTTAAACTAATACGTAGCAGTTAAAAGTAAATGTTTTATATTATCAAAATAAATATTATGTATGATTAAGTTAAAAAAAATCCTTGCCCTGGCGCAGCTGATGTCAAACGGAAGCCAACTGATAAGCCACGCGGCGGTATCATTGTACAACTGAGCGCGGGAGTTTATACGTATTTTATACTGCACATGGCATATTAGTGTGAATTCATATTATTACTTAGCGGTCAGTCCTGGTTTCGTACCGGTAGACATTTATATTTGGTCACACTTATCAGGGACAATATCGCTTAATTTTTTTTATATTAAAAAGTGGCAAACGAGCAAGCGGCCACCTTGATTCGCTGAAATAGCAAAGCGACC
Organism: Papilio dardanus tibullus; assembly: GCA_013186455.1. Lineage (NCBI taxonomy): Eukaryota > Metazoa > Arthropoda > Insecta > Lepidoptera > Papilionidae > Papilio > Papilio dardanus. The sequence continues at coordinate 286,191 of QDHC01006461.1, read as the reverse complement.
GCTGCCCATAAACATCTGCAATTGCAGATGCGTTGCCTACCCTTAATCTACGGAGGATGAGACGCACAGCAAAATAATAGTTCCTCTTCCTATGCGTCCCCTCTCCCGCCAAATCCACTTCCCCTTCCCATCATTCCCCTACAAGAAAATGATTGGAAGGGAAAGTGGACCAAAATTAGGCATCCGGCACCACACTCGTCAAACGAAACACGGAATTAAAATGATATAAGAATTCCCAATTCCAGTCCAGCGATTAACCGGATTGAATAAAGTGGAATTAAACAAAGGAAAATCGTTGCATCTGTTACATTATAAATAGGTTACAGTTGAATATGTAAGCTGCAGTAGTCATAATAACATAAAATGTATTATTCCGGTGCCAAACAATCTAGGATCTGCCAAACACGTTAGGTCAAGAACCGGTGTTTATTTATTTTGATAAATATTACATTTCATCAACACACAACAACAAAATGTACAAGAAGGAATGTTATTATGACAACACCACGTCTATTAAGTAACACGTTATCTTAAATGTAAGCCTAGACGATGATTGTGCGCACAGAAATAAACACGAGATACATACGTCACGCGTGAACTCGTTTGATAAATTGAATTCCTTCCTGAACTTGCGCATAAAGTTTTTACTTATACAGAAATAATTGAATGCAATAATAAATTGCACGATAAAAAATTATGCATGCCACGAAACCTGCTATACTGGATCAGCGCCACCTATTCTACAGTAGCGCCAAGCTGCCAATGTAAGGCACGCCACAGCAACGCCACCTACGCTTCAATAACGCCATGGGGGCATTGTTGTAATGTAAACCTTTTAAAAAATGAAACCCAGGCCAGTAATAAGAACGTATTTCTGTATTTTACCGATGGAACACATTATGTACTTATTTGAATTTTGGTATTAGAATGTAATGAAATAAAAGCTAGTCGCGGTTGTGAAAAAAGCCATTGTGTAAAAAAGTTGAATTCTTGTCTTATTACAGAGTTGTATGTGGGTGAACACTATTCAATAATATGGCATGCAAGAAACTAGCGTCATGTGATGTTCCGTTACACTCACACGTCTGTATTACCCCAGCTTGCTCACCCACACACAGGCACGTATAATACATAGACTTGCATGTGTGTGTAGAAACCGGTTGTAGCAAGTATTGCGTGGAGTTGCGCGGATCAATATACGTTCCATTCAAGTGTTGAACGTTCTAACACGCTACTGTGTTTATTAAAATTATGACTCAAAGAGTGTTTAAATTTGGTACTTCTGATTTAACAAAGTTCATTAAAATTTATCGTAATCACGAGTGTCTATGGGATACAAAACATGAAGATTATAAGAATCGCGATGCACGCAATACTGCAACAGCACAATTTGCTGAGGAATTCGGTGTCCACGGTTTTGGACCTAGGGAAATAACACAGAAAATAAAAAATATAAGGACGCAGTATCAGGCGGAACGGAAAAAGATAAAAGATTCCATGAGCACCGCCACCAGCCCTGCTGATGTTTACGTAACTAAACTCAGGTGGTATCATTTAATGGATTCTTTTTTAAAGACAATTTGTGAACAGAGAGGAACAACATCAAATGTGGTATGTATTTATGTACATTTTCTTAACTACCTACGTTCAAGATGTGTTAATATGTGTACGATATATACCTACGTCTAGTTATTTTGTTTTCTTGATAAATTATACGGTTTTAAAGGGAATCGCCTCATCACCGACAAATACAGAATTATCTAACGAAAGTATGTTGTTCTCTACTATTTAAAATAATAAATTTAAATGATTAAATATCCCAACATAAGAATTTCTACCTTTTGCCACCACTTCAATGTATGAGACAATAATCATGATTGAGATAGGTTGTTAACTACAATCCAATCAATTTACTTTTGTTGTTAGAAAAGACTGATTTCTTCCCTGAGGGACATTTTATATTTACAGTCGAACCTGGATAAGGGGAGTCCAAGGGACAGCAATATTTGTCTCTTTTCTCGCGAGGTTTCTCTCTAGTCAGGTTTGACTGTTTAAACTTTCCATCAATGGCATAGCTTTCTATTATGGACAATACCATCTTATAATAAGGATTTTTCTTAGTTTATTTCATTCATCTTCAGAACTTGGTACATGTAAAATAATGTAATTTTATATTCACAGAATGACACAGCAGAGCTATCACAAAACATCGTTTTAAAATGTGAGGATGAAAGTACAGAAAATTTTACAAGTTCACCATTACAAGACTTCGAGGAAGACCCATTACCAGAGCCTAATAGAAAACCGAAAAAAGCACACGTTTACATAGAAACTGCCTCAAATACACCGGAAAAAGTTAAAAAGAGATCAAAGTTAGTCAAAAAAGGCGGTGATTTGAACAGTTTTGGCAAATATGTTGCCTCTTCATTGCGAACATTAAGTAATAAAAATATCATACACGCCCAGGACGAAATACAAGAAATATTATCTAAATATAAACTAAAGGAATTGAGAGAACGTAGAAACTCTACTCCAACTCCAGAATCGTCGTGTTCGACACAAAGCAGTGAAGATACGTGGTGAAATGTTTATTTAATTTTATTACTATTTCACTAATTATTTTCATGTACCAAAAATATATGATTCTATTCTATAAGCAAGTTTTATTTCGTACGTATCATAAAATCTTCTAATCCAACGTCCAATCCAATCTAAGTACTTCAACCGTGAAAGTACTTATTGTGAACTTACATATTATAAATAATTGTGACGTCATTGCATCTACAGGTACCAAATAATTTAAAGATATTTCTAATGTAAAGTCATCGTCATTCTTTTGTTTGTAGCTCCATAAGAAGATTGTTCGATGCGCCCTGAATCTCTATTCTTCCTATAATTTCTGCCGTAAACCCTTTTTTACGATGTTTTTTCAAACATCTTGCCTCAAAGAGAGTAGCAACTATTAGAAAATTGAAACTTGCACCGTGTGAATAGGCGTTCAAGCTAAAATAATAAACAGTAATATGTTGTATTATTTTGATGTAATTTTGATTGGACACCGGCACATTACGTTCTTACAATTATGAAAAATTGAATGCCATAAAATCTCCTTGTATGCAAGAAGGCATTTATTGATCACGTGTAAAAGAAAAGTTGTTTCTTAATATGTTGAAGGTCACGGTACTGACGTTATTTTAACTAAAAAATGTACGCATGGAAGCCACAACATTGACAAATATTCCTAATGTGCGCAACGCACATAGACTCATGCAATAACCATAAGAAAAACCGTACAAAACGGAGCAAATGATTTACTCATGGTGTCGCAAAACAAAGAGTGTGTTAGTGATGTACTAATCCAGTTAAACCAGTCGGCGCGTGCTTTATCTTTGTCCCTAATTTTATGCAAATATTCTCGTAAATGATCTAATCAACTCGCTCCAAGACTTAGAAAAAGTGGGACTGTTATCGAGTTGCATTTCTTGTGCACTTACAATCAATGCCGTACCTTCTACAAATCTAATTCCTTTAATTTTAATGAAAAAATCTATTACAGTATTTATAGAGAAATAAAATAAAAACAGTTTTCAATTTAACTTAAAAACCATAAAATTTTAATACATCGTCAGTTTATTTTAAGTAGCCATTAAAAATATTAAGTTTTGTACTAACTATAGTCAAGCTTTTTAAGACTCTGTCCACACATCGTGGACTGTAGATGCAGTGTCTATCCAAATCAGCAAGATTTGGAAATATTAATTTTGTATATCCATCCCCTTATTACAATGTAAGTACGATGTGGCGTAAGGCAAACCATCAATCACGAGTAGCATGGCGTAATATCACACAGGAAACCCGACACAGATGCGGTCCAGCTGCACAACCAAAAATTGAATCAAACGGAAACGAAATGTAAAAGAAAAGAAAACTATAATCAATGTTTAGTAGTACGTATTGGATTGTGTATCATCTATTTTTATGCCAATGTGTGAAAAGATGGTTTTAAAACTGAACCACAACGGTAACGCTTTCTTAGAAAGTAGTATACAATCGTTATCAACGCGTTTCCTAACAAAGATTTTAATATAATCTTCATTTTCCAATGAATGGGCAAAAGTTGAATTATTTCGTTAGACATCCGGGCGTGGGCGCGTGGCGACTGCCGCCCACGCCTAAAGATTGGCGGGCCCTTATTCGTGCCAAGCGAAAGTTGTTCTCATATAAATTGCTTGTAATTATAATAAGATTATATTTTTATTGCAACTACGAGTTGTAGGCGTCATTTTCGACACGTAGAGAATATTAAATAATGTGGTTCATTTCAGTTACCACCTTGCTAAAGCGAAAACATCTAAATCAAGGTGACTTGGTGAAAAACCCTCATAAACTTCAAAGAAATCATGACAGCTAACTTCTAAATTATCATGGTAATTCTATTTGTACATCTATTATTAGTGTTTAACAAAATTGTACTCAACAAAAATTAAATCAACAAGTAACGATACTATGTCAATGAACTCTAAATAATGTTCAATACGTGCAAGCAAGATTCAATTTTGCTTCACCACTTCTAACCAATTGAAATCATATTGCAAAATAAACTAAACCAATAATAACAAAATGTTATGTATAATTTTAATACAAAATAGTTCATTGACTTTTTGCATGGATTAAAGTTAATAAAAATGCTAAACGAATTTCATGACAATGCTTGCTTGCTATATTGTAAAATAAATATATACATATTTAGTTCAACATTTTGTAAAATAAATATTGATACCTAACTTGCCGAGTTTAACTTATTTAAATTGACTATTGAAAGGCAAACCAGACGAGGGCCATGTAAGCCACGACGTCATCAACAACGATACGTACCAAAAGATGACGTTTGCATCATTCATAACAAGGAAAGATATTTGTAATAAACTTCAGGACCCAATTAGTCATCGTGTAGCTGTAAACAATTCGCCATTCAACATTTTCCTTAATCTCATTGATGCCTGGCTTTACATATTGTTGCTAATTTAGTACACTACAAAACTCTTTCCGCTTTAATCCGAAACGAGAATCAACGTTATTACTGTTGTACTTTCTACGTTTGGTACTGGTACATTCATAAAATGTATTCCAAAATACAAAACATCCTTGTTCCTGGTACTTCTTATGATACATAATTTGGTCCAATGAGACAGGGGTCTGTCTTATTTAGTTCCGAGTGTCCTCCAGTATCGTATGATCGACCACTTATTGGTCCTCGTTTATCGCGGTACTTTATCATTTCTTTCTGAATAAGGGGGTTTGACTTATAACCTTCTGTTTTAAATAGGTTAAAAAGGAACCGAATTAAATTTAAAATTACAATAGTTAAGCGATTCAATATTTTCTTTCCGTTTCACAACTATTGCAACGAATAGCGTAATCTATATTGCAGACGTGTTAAAGCAAGTATCAATGTAGTTCACACCTAAGAATCGACCATATCACATTTCTCAAACAGCAAAATTATAAACCAACACTGACGCCCATTTAATGCAACGTCATTACCTTCGTATTGCACTTGTGAATTATCAAAAATACTATTCACACGTTTAGAATTACGAATATATCAGTATTATAGATATTTCTATATTTTCGTATTTATCAGGGCAATGTGCGATAAGGCAGCGATCTGTCTTCTTACGCAAATATGACGTGAACTAAGACTTTATATCATTTTGGAACAAGATAATATTTGCGGAGCGTTGATTTTAATATTTTGCACCAATGTAAAATCAAACAGCGCAAACTATCTATGACTCAAGACCAGATATTCAAATTACTTAACAGTGTTGTTCATAGTAACATTGAAAACGCAAAGATGACTTATTTGTTGTTAGTTTCGTAATAACAAAATCGTAATTGTAGATAAAAAATCTATTTTTGTCGAAAAAACTAAGTCTGTTGTAAATCGATTAACCTGATTATTCGAACGTGAAAAAGTATATTTATCATCGACCTCAGGTTACTTTAGAAACAACTTCTACAATAAAATCTTAAAAAAACGTAGATACGTTAGAGCGAAGTTTAAACAGGTGTGAACTGATAAGGCATAACGAAAACATATTTTACATAAGTGTCGCTTCCTTTATACAAATTCTAACTACTAATAACAATTGTTTATATAGCCTAGCCTTAAAATAGAGAAACATATGATTGTTTCTAATTTGCTTATGGCCACACACAGAATGGTTAAAAGGCCACTAAGGAAATATATTTTAAGGGACTGCTTAGACTCATTAAATGACTCTGAGTGTGAAAGTTTTCTTCTCCCGTATAACGAACTGTCCAAATAAATTTTGAGTATGTACTAAAAGATATTTTTTACAAAATGCGTAATAAAATAACATTGCATAAAATTAACCGTAATTTTTTCTCTTAGCATTCAAGCAAAAATATAAAAAAAAACTCGGTAACAAACCTTGGAGCTACATTTTGTGGGTCACGGTTATTCTTAATGTCATCTACATACTGAGAATACGAAAACAAAACAAATCGCTATACTAAGAAGCATCATTATTTATTTCCCAACATATGTTTTTAATGACGTCATCGTTAAAGATATTTATATGAAGCATTTGTAATGACAGATATACCTAGTTAATTAGCTTTGTTAACATTGTTGACAAATAAGAAACACGTTCGGAATAAAAAATATTTGTAGATTAATATTGATTTAGTACTGAAACTAAAGCGAGAGTAAAAATGAATTATCCATAGTAACTACGCTCCATGATTCTATAATAGTGCGTTCATAGAAATAGTCACACATTCATAGAGCAAGTGGTCTGAAAATAATGATTCAAAGGAAGCATTAAGATGAATGAATCATGTATTGGCCACGCAACACAACACAACGCATGGATTTCCCATAAACTAAAGCTAGACTGTGGTAAACGTTACGCTTGACGCATAACTAGCGTAAAAACGATTACACAATAACTATTATAGTTAAAAATAGTTTAAATATGCTTTCATTTTTATCAAAATCAAACATTCATAGATTTTTATTTTTTTATTTTTATTTATTTATTTCAAGATATAGTTTACATTATAATACTTACATACTTTCGGTTCTTAAACCTGTCGGTTTGTAAGAACCGTGCATATTCTCGTAAAGGTAGTTCAATATATTTTTTTTAATAAATGTGACGAAAGCTTAAATATAACGAATTTTCGTAAAAACGTTCTGTAATTTAGCCTAGGTTTATGCAATCTTTCTAAAATTATTTTTAAAAATAACACAATCAACCTATTTCGAGTTATGGGACCACCGCAAAACTGTTAGCATAATAGTATTAAAAAAAACCTTAATCTTTGCAAAATGGTTTAGACCCGATTGAGCTAATTTCTAACCTACATAATTATATTAAAGCCTAGTTACCTGATTTTATGTTAATTAGAATATAGAGTCGGCAGCATTAGCCACTGCACCCGTTATTTTGCATTGGCAATACCACAATAACCTTTACTATAAAGTATTGTAATTTACTCAAAACTAGTTATTTCGCATGCGATTTATACCAGTTGTAGTAGCTCTTTGTTGAATATCACCATTATCATTGAATCAACGTGGGTTGTACTAATTATATGGAAGTGCCGAAATAGTTAACGCTGTATCCGACCCGGCGATGACGTCAATGTCCTTTACCTATCACGTCACCTGTTATATTAATTATAACAAATTCTTGTACGTAGGTTGTGCTAATTTTAGACTAACAACGTTACTTTCCTTAGATACCATAGTGGTTTATTATTAGACTTCTCCGCTTAATATCAATTAACAGGAGGCCAATAATTGTGCAGTTTACTCTATTGTGATACTAGTTTCACAAAAAAACTGTTTATTGTCGTTTCTGAAAAACATGGCAAATGGAAGCAATCTACAACGCTAGCCAAGACAAATAAAAAACAGCTTAGTAATAGTTTGGTAAGAATGAAATCATTCGATTTCAAATTTCACGTTTTACCAATTTTGTGATGATCTATTTTTAATACATATTAACCAGTGTAATGAAAGTGTAACCATTATTTAATTGTATCATCAACCAAGAAATTATTTCAATAAGAAAAAAAAACAAATCCCGTTTAGAGCCAAAATGTAGCATTTCTAAACGATTATTTCGCAACTTCCCAATCCTTTCATCGGGCAATGTTGTAGAAATCGTCCATCATACAAACTATAGCTAATTAGCAACATTTAGCCGCTCCGTACAGCAGTGGAGCCGCGGCCTGGCCGGCTGCCAGAGCGATGAACTCATTGTTTTACACGAAATCAGGTTACGAGGCTGCAGGGAAGGCGTTTGACGGCTTTTCATCGTTTATGTATAAAAAATTTCTTCCGTTTTATACAACATACAACTTTTTAACATACACACCCTTTACATGTTTGCGATATTATACCAATCGTGATATAGGCAAAAAGCTTTTAAATCAAACGATTTTTTTTAGTTACATAATGATAGTTGTATCCACTTATGGTTTTCCTTCCTCACAAAAACTATAAGGATTTTGTTATCTGATAAATAATGGCAATAAAAAAATAAACCATGTCACGACGCAGGCGCAAAGGATGTGATAATTATTCCGCATTCTTGCATCTAATAAATCTTTGATTTATAGTATCGATGTTGTAATTGTTTTTATTCCTACTTCTAGAGCTAGATATTAGTCGCTAGAGGTTAAGCAAACAAGAGAAGAGAGTAGAAAGTTTACGAGACATTAATCGAGAGAGAGAGAATACATTCAAATTACTACAAACAGAATGTAACAAATTCCAGTCACATAAGAATACCGATCATTCAATAGTTAATTTTAATTTATTAACATAATTATCTCGACAGATACAAGGACATTGTAACGCCTTTGAACAGGACAGGTACTTCTGACCATGTTGGACCTCGCTTGTATCGCGGACCATAAATAGATGCGTAAAGGCGGAACACACGCCTCGATGTTACGTTCACTGTTTCCATTTCAGTAACATTCTGTGCGATACTGGGGACAAATGAACCACGCATGCGTTATACAACGCTTCTGTTATATTTTGTCGCATTTTGGTGGCATTTCCAAGGTATAGCTTAACACATTCAGTGCCAATAGGATTTTTACAAAAAACACACAGGCTGGTAGCAGTGGAACATGTTCATATTTTTTTGTAAATAAAAACTCCTGAGTCCTCTTTTTCCATTAAATAATCGCCTAAGATGTTTACCTATTTTATAAATAACTATAGTAAATGTTGGCATGACTTGAGAAAGCTACTACTTTCTGAGAAATAGTTCATGACCCAGTTTACAGAGAGAGCTCATTCATACTTAAACATATGTCAGTATAAATATGAATGAAAAACAAATAGGTATATTGGGAACCAATGTACAACTAACATCTGTTTGGAAGTGTACAAAAACATTAGAATGCATCATCCAAGTATTCCATTAAAAGTCTTTATTGCAGCATCATCATTATCATTAATCTGACCTTTTCACTATTGAGGGTCAGCACACTGCTTGCCATCAATTTCAATCCGTTATCATATCTGCTTATATTGTTTAAAAATGAGATAACTATACAAAAAACGCTTCATAATTTCCTTCAAAACAGCCCTAAAATCCATACTTTTCATGTAACATCATAGAAATAAAATAAATATTAAATAGATCTTATGAAGGTCTTAAGAAATGCTTGTTTTAAATACACATAGACAAAATATGCATACTTCGTGTTATTAAATTTTATTGTTACTGCTTGACTTCCGGATATACACAAATGAACCATTTTTTTAAATCCTATAGGAAACATATTGAACAGTGAAGAAACAAGACATTTCTTGGCCTTAATTTAAAAAAATTACTACTAAATATGAAGAGTCACCACCTTAGGGTAGGCTCCGAGTCTCTCAGTGGGGACGTATAGTGGGCTGGTGATGATGAAGAAAAATGTATTTAAATCAAGTGTCAATGGAAATGTGGAAATGAAATACTTTTTATTTGCAGTAATAAAGTAAGTTTTTGTTAGTTAGTGTTATTTTTTATTCTTCTCGATCATAATGTAAGTTTGCAGTCACAATGTGCAGATTCAATGCAGACAATAGGATAATTGGATTTGCAAGTGAATGTACTCATTTTATACAGACATTGTTTGATCCTGTTAATATGGTTACTTTAAATTAACTACGTAATGAGGAAAATGATAAATGAAAGTTTTTGTAATCTGTAATAGTTCGAGTTTAAGGTTAAACAAATAAAATTATCTATTGTACTGCAGTGACCTAACAAGTAATACTCATAATGCTGTAAGATAAATATGGCCAAGCAACCACAAATTTTGTGTAATATCGATGACCTCCGCATAATTAGATGGCCTACAAGATTGTTTATTCACTTTTTGTTCAATTTACTGATACTATTTTCAATATATGATGTCATACTGCTAGTTGCTTCATGTCACGAATTAATGACCCTCTAATCAGCTAAATGATACATGAAAAATTCTAATATCATTTTAATCACTACATTGTAAATTGGAATAATTTTTACTCATTCAACCTAAATTTAAAAATGTCAACAAAGATTAATATGAATGGAATAATTGTGTATGAATTAAATTTAAGGCAAACTTTTCCTTGTTTACAATGGTAAGCATTATAGTAATATAATATAGCGGGATAAATTTAAAATTAGGTTGCAATGAGTTTACGATCGATATATTTATACAAAATCCTCCTGAAAGCTCCTGCTACAAGATGGCGGGAATGCAACTCGGCTAAATCAAGGAGATTGGTAGCAGTAGGAAGCGCACTATGACGGACACGACCTAAATTTGGCTGTGTAATACGTCTCTCAAACAGATGTATGGTTTCCGAATTCTTATGAGTTTTTCGGTGTTTACTAGTGGTTCTAAATAATAGATAGACTGCGGGATACGGTAAACTTGGAATACTCACTAATATTATTTTTCTTTAGCGCTTGAAACATCACAAAACACTTATTTTTTCACAAGCACTTACACGCCCCTATAGTATGTAACAACATCACGAGTACACTGCGCCCTCTGGTGGACAGCCAATCAGGTCATTTAATTCCAACACCAAGTGGAGCTAACTTCACACATTTACTAATTATTTGCTTGTTTTTAATTATTTTTAAACGGAATACACTCAAAACACGAGAAAACTGTTGATATTTCTTCTTCTATATTTTCATTAAATGTTTCTATGTGACTGAATTAGCCAAGTTGGCAGAGTTTAATGCCAAGTATTGATTTTCCGTACAGCTGTGATTCACGCCTTCACGAAACGTAATCGACAGGAGTTTCGCGCAAAGTTGTATCACCAAGCTTGACTCATCGTTATTTTTAATCTCGTTTGCTGTTTATTTCAGTGGTATTTTAACACAGAATAAAACTGCAAGTAGACCGTGTTAAAACATCATTCTAATACTTCGGTGATTCAAAAACATTTTAATATTTTAATTAATAAAGATAACTGAAAAAAATAATTTTATCAATCTTTATTGCATTATAATATTTTTCATTAATACAAAAGTCTTGGGACTAGTGTAAAGATTTAATTTATAGTTACATTGAACATAAGGGTCAAGGCACAATGTTGTTTTAATTCTTTTCGACACTAGATGGCGCTGTACTAATTTCATTTTAAAATTGCAATGGTAATTTTTTTCAACTTTTCAGTTCCAACAAGCGATCCTAGGTATAGTATATTTCAGCAAATATTCGACTACAAAATGTCATTACTTAACTTTTTATATTATTCAGTTTTGTAGTAAAATGTCTGTGTTGTCATTTGTCACCCTTATGCATTAGTTGAGCCGTTTGAGGGGTAGACAGAGTTATGAATATTTTTATTGTTATGCGAGGGGAGTAAAGTCTATTGCACAATAACTTTCATTGAGCCGCTAAATGTACGATGACGTTTACAGGTACACTCGCGACGAAAACGTTACAAAATTGTTTAATTTATCGAAATAATGACGTTGGAAAACCGTCTCTACAGGTTTGTCAGACAGTATCCGTAAGTTTCCACTAAAATACCTGTAGGAAAACATTAAAATTAACCTTCTTATTGTTATGTTATGTGTGAAGTCACGCAAAATATGCGCTAGTCGTGGTGTTGTAGAAAATGGAGCCCATCATGGGTCGAACTATAACATATATAGGTTATGTTTCACTTTCTGTTTTTGGATTCAAAGCTCAATTAGGATTGAAGCTCTTTATTAATTCAGAATGTTATAAAATCATACAGGCATTTGTACTTCCATTTAATGCCTTGGAAATTGTTATTTATTAATAAAAAAAATGTTTATTTTTGCTGCGACTGTACACCGTGGCTTTTATTAACGTTGTTGATGGTAATGTCTTAACTTTTTAATTGTAATGTCTCTTGTTGGTTAATATTTTATTCTACATAATGACATACTAAGGTAAAGATACCAGTAATTGATACTATAGTGGCGGAAAAGCGCTATTTTCTTCGTCACTTTTAATCCATTGCTAGTAGAAACTTTCGTAAAAGTTAATAATATTAACCAGTCCTTCAAGCAACTTATAATATATCTCAAATTATTTTAATTCATCTTTTAATAACTTTTATGATTTATTTTCCAAACCTCTCAAAATGCAGTAGTAATTGATAGGCGTCTTTTTGTTTGCGGTAGTAATTGACAAGGCAAAATCGATACAGTGGCCCAGTAATTGACAAGGCGATTGCTCTTATTTTAACCAACTTAATATTGTTATATTAAGAAAGATTGAAGTCCAATAGATATTTTATTTCAATACATTATAAACATAAGTATGCTTGTGATAAAATATTAAACAAAACATAAATTTGTTCAAAACAAATCTTCATATTGGTAAATATAATATAGGCAAAAAATGTTATATATAGCGGGAGCGCTCCATAGTATTTTGATAGCATGCAACTAGTAAGGGCTATCAATTACTAGAAAACGACCAATTTTGGTTCTAGTAATTGATAATCGTTATAACTAAATAAATAATTCAAAAATTAATTAGAAAATTAGACAATAGAGAGTACGTCTATAACAAAATGTAGTTCTGGTAATATTTTTCGATTCAAAAGTGCTGGTGCCATGCTAAACCCTCGCTAAGCGATACGCTCTCTTAACAAAACACGTAAGAAAAGTGACAAACGAGGAGCGCGCACTGCCGTAAAATGCAATATTATTAATAAATAAGTATTATGAATAGAAATCACTGATTTTGATTTTAAATACGAATAACAGATAGTTTTATTATAACTTTATGTGTAAATAGCATGAATAAAATTAACAGTTATTTTATTATAAAATGTCAAACTCCAAATTATCAATTACTGGGTCACTATCAATTACTGGTACCTTTACCTTAGTAGATGGTGGTCACTTCTCAAATTTCAAGGATTGATAATGACATAAAGTTACTTATAATCGTCAATACTAAAGGAGCAATAATAATTTCGTTTCCTAATGATTGCTTACATTCCTGATTAGTTACTTTTCAATAGATATTCGAAATAAACAGCCTAAACTGCATTCTGCGACCGTTAATCGCTGTGTCATCTCCAAGGCTGTTAAATTGCTTTTTTTTTAATTCTTTAATCGTAATATTCGTAATTCGTAATATCCGTTAGTCTTTAAACCGATAGGTCCCTGATGAAGAGGGGATCGCCTTTCTCCACCTTACTTTTTTTTGTTGAGTACTTATTTATGTCATTTTTTCTTATAAAAATCACCATTCCTTAAGTGTTTTTCATGTCTAGCCTCTATCCGTTTACAGTCGATATGTTCTTGTACGAACAGCGGGGCGCTTGTGCGTAAATCACGCGTCACTATCACATGAATCACAACATCCCCACTCGCTAAGATATCTAGATGCAATAATAGATTACACCCCTCCCTACTATCACACATTTGTTACTATTTCTTTAGATACGTGACCGATTGTTTTGTTAAAGAGTAATATACATATAGAGCGGATAAGCAAAATAAAGAAAATATATCGCTGGTTAGAGTACAATATAATTATTCTGATTTTATAAAACTCTGTACTCTCTAAGTACATTGTACCATTATTTATACTCCGTCAGAGGTGTCCTGATGTCAACAGTATGCTAAATCACTTTATGTAACTTTCCGTGGACTTCTTAAAAAGAGTCTGTCAATGAGATAACCATTACTACCTATTCGTTGTTCTGCAGTTGCTTGGATGATCTTTTGCATACCTTCTGCTGTATAGATAGTCTGTGCTCTGTTTCAGGCCTCGTGTACACGCGCCAATACAATCAATGCGCGGTTCAAATGTAGAGTAAAGTTGTATGAATGATTTTGCTCTAAGGGTTGGATACGTTCCGATATCAACACAAGTTTTTGTATCCCAGCGTAATAAAGATAAACATCTCAATGGCCTGATTCGTTTTGCAATTCGGCGAGATTGAGTCGCTTACCCGCTGCGTGATAGATAAATAAAAACAATGTAAGAAGAAATCAAGAATATAATATTGGGGAATGCTTAGATATTGAATAATATGTGCTAATATGCGTTAGAAAACCTACATAACATCGACTTTGAAGGCTGTTACTAAAAAAAATAGCAAAAGAAGAAGAACTATGAAAAACGTTGGAAATATAATCTGTAATTATTTTTTTTTTACGTCGTGGAGTTGCTGAAAATGGAGCCCATCATGGGTCGAAACCTTTAACCTTTTTTATTATTATTTTTTGTATTAATTTGTAATACAATGTTTCTGTTTGTTATTTCATCGCTGTATTTAAAAAGAACACAACAAGATTAAATCTTGTTCTAGTTAGATATTTATAGTTGGGAGTAAGTAAATTCTTAGTAAACAATAAACAAGACCTCAAGTTACGAAGTTAAAGGAATGCAGTGTCGGGTAAATCTTAACAAATAGCCAGACTTTGCTTAGGACCGGAGCTATAAGGTTACTAGAAGAGAACATCTATTTCGTTTCATGTGGATTAATCAGAAATTATTTTGTGCGTGCAATTAAAATATTTCTTTTATTAATTTAATTGTTAAAATATTTTATGAAGCTTCATTTGATTATTTTCAGTTACATTAAGTATTCTAAATCTGCAATGAATCTAAATAACAATGCTTTCTTGTCCTGATAAAACCTACATTTCGTAGGATTTCTAAAGTCATTTTCGTTTCGTTTTTCAAACGTTGTGTGACATTAAGTACATAAGTAATCATTTCACATAATGCGCAAGATAGAAGACTGACCAGATGAGTTCAAAAATTGTACAATTTTTTAATATGAACGGCTGATGGTCATATCTAGTATGCATAGTTCTGTGCCATTCTCCCCTTGCTCAGGACGGCACTTAACGAATCAATAAGTTGTCAATATTAGCGATGTCTAGTAAATAGAGTGATGGTAAATCTATAATCTGTAGCTTTAAATATGAAAATATATTTATTATAATAACGCAAGTAATATAAAATGAAATTTACGTTACTATTAACCTCCAAAGTTCAGAAACTACATACTGTTACTTGTAGGTACTTAGTACGTGCCTTTAAGATCAACTATTGTTGAGATTATCAATAAAAAATCGTTATTTATCCATATAATGGAGTATGTGTAATTCTTAAAATCCATTTCGCATAGTACGATACATTGGTGAATACGAGCAGTTTGAGGTCGCAGTCCTTCGGCTTCATCGCCAGTATACCGACGAGCTTGTCCCCCGAGTACAGCGGCCCGAACTCGTGTATGAAGCAATCCTCGTAGTCTGACATGTCCACACAGATCAGACTGTCGTCTATCTTGACACCGTAGCTCTCGAAACATTTGTGACGTTTCGCTATCTTCACTTCGAACTTATCAAAGTTATTTGTCAAGTAAACCTGCTTACTCATCGTCGATACAGTCTTCCAAACGTTAGCTTCGATCTCTTTAGCCTCATTGCTATCGATCGTTGAAGATTTCGCGATCGCGGGATACGAGTCTAGATTCAATTTAGCAACGGCGATATCGTTTTTGCCCGACGGATCGCTCGAGTTATACCTTTCGTTGATCCTCCAGAATAAAATTGGATAAGTGTGTGTGTAATTTTTTATATAATCTTGTAAGAGTAAGATTCTGTGAGTGGCGCCCGGTTTCCTGCAGTGAGCTGATGTTACAATCCATTTGACGAGGACGACGCTTCCAAAACACGCGAACGACCAGGTATCTGACGAGTTCCTGGTTACAGCGGCGACGTAGGGGAATCTCTCGGCTATCGGCAGTGTATAATTATCATTTAGAGCGAATACGCCGATAGATTTAGCCACTTCGTAGACTCCTCCGTTCCCGGGCATGTATTCTCTCTTCCTGTCCTCCACGGTGATGTCTGTCGCAAACTTCACCATCACGCAAACAGCCATTATGGCTACGAAGATTATTATTGTGAGAATTATGCATGCGGCTTTCATTTTTGTATGTTAAATTAGTAGAAAAAGTACAAATTCATATGTTTTGGCATGAGTCAAAAAGACTTTTATTGTTTTTTTTAATAATGATAGAAGATGTAAAAGGCAAAGTGCGACAAACGCAAGGATTTTATACAGAGTAAATTGTTTTTTACTCTGTATAAAATCTTAAAAAAAAAATCCTCTTACAACATACTGCGATTAAATGATTATAAAATTATAAATGACTCTTGTCTTATAATAGAAATGCAGATAGTTATCTGTTAGAATTTGTATATCAATTTTACGACTTATTTTATTTGCTAGAACGAATCGTATCACCACAGCTGCAGACAACTGAATCTACTCGTAAATTTATCTTACAATCAAAACTAGACCTTATTCTGATTTGATAAATATCAAATTTCAAGTAAAAGAAGTATTGTTATTTAAGTTTTAGTGCTGAGGGAAAACTTTTCATATTTAGTGTCTTCAGTACATTGGCTTGGTAGCCGTAGTGGATCGGAGTTGGCAAATACATGGGGCTTATAAAATTAACTTTATGATGCATACTGTTTTAATGCCATACAAACTTGGCGCGGTTATTGAACTTAAAATATTTTTTCTTCTGATGCTTCAGTGAGTATTTCGGCATAATCATTTCGAATAATCCATGCAACATGGTACAAACTTTAACGGTATGATTCCAAATTGACATATCGTCAAATCTTGATATTTACATACAGTCTTTCTGGATAAACAAGAGTCCAAGGGTTCGCGACATTTGTCTCGCTTATAGAGGTTTCCTGCTTATTCAGTTCTCGCTTAACCAGGTTTGACTATACTTACTTAGATCCCTAGAGATTATAATTTCCGCAAGTCCGCAACGTATCTTGCGAGTAGGTGGGACATGGACCACTCCAGCCAAACCAGCAACCGTAAATCTAGGTATATTACGCATATGTATTTAGTACATTAATCTCTTGTACTTTTGTTCATTTTACAAAGACTATTATCCAGCAAATATAATTATATTTTCCGATACATTCCCAATATCAGTTTTATCAGATGATAGGGTAGATACAATGCTCGTAAAGTTGTGTCAGTTTGGTATGATTTACGAGAAGCCGCCGTCCGCCGGCAGGGGGCGCAGCGCACATGACACACTATAGACATTTTTATTTGTGCGCATACGAATGGGGAATCTCAGAATTTCATTCTTCATAATTATAGCGAATAGGTTTTCGCGTGTTTTATTTTTTTGTAATAGTTACATGTACTTAGTTGTTACAGAAATGTAATACGCGAACATACTTTTTTTTTAATATAATAAAGTGGCAAACGAGCAAGCGGCCACCTGGATTCGGTCAAATACTTAACACTTATTTTAACAAATACCTTAAAAGGAAATCCATAAATACTTGGTAATTTAACATTTTTTTATAATAGCACAAACCATAGCAGCAAAATAGGATTGGAGGGAACTTTGTCACACTCTAGTTAAGTTGGAAGTAAGTAAATAAATATTGTACATATTTATGTACTTACTTACAGAAATAAAAAAAATGAATAAGTCAAATACTTTCAAGGCGGATCATGAAAGCCGTTTATTACAAGTGGTTACTGGTCACATGTATCAGAGGATTACATTGTATAGCTTGTGGAGGGAGGAGGGCGCACATAGCCCCATATACCCTGTTATGACATGTCTGCGAGGAATACGTCATCGCGGATGAAAAGGGCGTAGAAGCACTTTACCAAATTAATCCACTCCACTGAGCTGTAACGCAAACTGTTTTTCGGTTTATCCCAAAACCGGGGTGATTGACCCGAAGCTGTAATTCAATTTGATAATTAAGGAGAGCGGGAACTTTTGATTTATCGTTATTTTTTGAACGTTTTAACTGAAATGTTAGCGATTTAATTATTATAAATTAGTACGAGCTTACAATAAATCGTCTAAAAACATTTTTAACTTTTATTTGCTAACAATAAAAACAGTTTTTCAACTTTAGTTACAACTTTGTTACTTTGAGTAAGCCTACTTAACGGTGACTTAAACTTAAGTAATAAATACTACATTTATAATGATAAGAAATAATAAAAAGCAAGAAAGAACATCTGCAAAGACAATAACATTTTTTAAACTTAATTGTCACTTGTTTCGAACAATCATTAAATGGGACCCTTCCTGATATAATTACTTTATGACTATTATGTCTGTTATAAAATTTTAAAGCGAATCATACAAGGGTCGTCTATTGTTTCCTTATTAAATACACTCCAAAGACTTACAAGATGATGATTGATATTTTATAGGCTTTGTTTCTGAAATAAATTAATTTATTTTATGAATTACCTAGATGGCTGGCAATCGTTTACAGTGCGGATTTAACTTTCTGCCTCGCACAGCCGCACTGTGGAATGGTCTGTCCTCGGCGGTATTTCCAAATCCCTAAGACTTAGGGTCCTTCAACGTTTCTTAAAGTCATTCGGATCTGGTATTGCAGATGTCGCAGAGCGTCGTTGATCACCTCGGTGTTCCTGCTGCTCGTTTGTCCCCTTTTCTTATATAAAAAAATCTATAATAATCATAAACATGCGATTTTATTTCAACTGTTAAGTACATCTGCAAAATCTTGACAACAATCAGTTTTCTGCAATCTTATTTACTTCAAATAACAACTGCACTCTACGCTTTAAAATATCGAAAGATACTTATGTTAATATAAAACGTCACTTAAACTAGATTTATTATCAATTACTTAAAATAACATCAACCCTTCCAATGAAAATTGCTATTTCGTACTGCATATAAACTGTTTTCAATAAATATTGATATAATAACTTGGCTCCTTGGCTCCTTATTTATTATTCCTTTGTGTCAGCACTTACTTAAAACAACTCGGGTCTTCCGTAGCTTGGTCGTAGCTCGGGCGTAGCGCCAACGTAGCGGTGACAATTAAAATGTTGTTAATGGTTAAAATAACAAATGTTACGAGTCTCCGGGGGATGTTTGATGGGGTGCAATCCGGAGGGAGGGAAAACTACATTTGCGGAGTTTAATTCAAAACCGTTATTAATTGTTTGCGTTTTTAAAGACAAAACGATTTTTTATTGTTAAGTGTTAATGTAATAATGCCCATGGTGATATTTTGTTCTTTTTATTACGTTTATAATAATGAGCAGAAAGAAATTGTCGTCTATCTAATAATATGTGGAATATATGATGTTTATAAAATCGTTGGTTAGGTTTATTTGATTTTTTTTGAACTTTGGACTAAATGGACTGCTTCAATACACAAATTTAGTATAAAAAGACTTAAATACATAATAACAACCATAGTTACTTACTAACTAGTTATTATTTAAAGTATATATATTCTATCATTTGCAGTATATTTTAAAAGTCATTTAACTGTAGCAAAAAGAAAATTAATGATTTTGTTTTTGTATTACAAAAGATACATTTCTTTGTGATACAATTGCCCTACTCTGAGTAAGCTATTTCGGGTCGTGACAATAAGAAATATGAATCAATCACATAACAAAGGGAGCTCCTGACTTGCATTTCGAACTCGTAGTGGATTGCCAAATTTTCCAAATAAATATTAATAATATCGAGTAAACAATAAAAGTTTACGAGCCAACGTTCGTAGCACAATGGGCCGTTTCGTCGAACAAATTGCGATTATTGTGACCACAAATTTGGATTATGATAGAACGTATGATTTGTGATTATATTGCATTGAATTTGTGTGTACTAAGCTATCTCATAAAACATAAAATAGTGTTATACCTAGTCGGTGACTTTAATTGCTATGAAGCTTAATGATACACTACTTATTAATTTTGTTTCTTGTACTGGTCGTGTCAAGTTTGCAATAAAATTAAATATAATATGGGCATATAAAAATAATTTGAACATAATTTGATTATAGATATTCGTAATTTAGGTGCTTTCAATAGTTATATGCGTTTTAAGCGATAATTTTGACACATCATGTTTCTAATAATTGATAAAAACTTGTTTTATTTATTTTATCCTTGAATGATAGTAAATATATGGTAGCTCTATCGTTATACTCGTAGGGCGGATCCGGATGACGTCACGGCGGAAACGGCGCGCCGGAAGCGCACGATCTGTCGTTGGAGGCTTTTTCTAAGTTGCATTTCACTGCTTTGTTTGCTGAGCTAAGAAAATATCCAGTAAATATATGTTATTTATATAGAAAATTCTATTTACTTTATACTATTAGGTTTATTAACTTAGGGTATGTTTTTTTAACTCTCGTAGTTACAACGTGGGTAACAACGTACAATTATGTTATGTTTTTCAGGATAAAAAAATTCTTACCACTTTGAAAATAAATAAATCGTTTAGAACATTAAAACATAGAATAATTTACTACTATGCAACACTAAGAAACCATTGAATCCATCTATTTCAATACATTTTTGAACCTGTACTAACACAGGATTACAAAGTTGCCTACACCAAATATTACGCAACAGAAACTACGTATGTTTTTAATATTAGAAAAAAACACCTTAATATGTATTCGATATCAATCTGATAGTTAAACAAGCGATCCAACTTAAGTGCCAAAAATAAATCATAGCGCACCACTCCCCTCCTCCATGATTAAGGTCTGAGGGGGCCGCGAGCACGCCTCATTGACTCTCACATTACCATATAGCCATACACATACATGACGTTTTATTTTATTCACATTTTTAGCAACGTGTATAGCGTATAAGTCTCGATATCGTCTTCGTATCATTGAACACATGAATTTATAAATTTTTACACATAAAAAAGTTGTTTATGGTTAAAATGTATGCTACATTTAATACGAATCACTGTTACCCTACGATTTCACTAGACTGTTGTAGCTAGACGCTTACGCAGAAGTAAAATCTCAGTTTTTTCCGCGAAGTCGGTCTAATGAAGCCTGAAGAAGAATGGTTAGAAAGCATTTTGAATGCCAAAATGAATATTAGACTTTAATAATAAAAAACCTTAAGTTGAAAACTACAGATCGTATTGTAATTATGGTTGAACGATTTATTCCACAATTTTTCCAATCAAAGAACTCCTATTTATAAAATTAAATTAGTTTTAACAATTCATAATTTAATTAAAACGAAAAGTCCGTGTCATTAGCTAAGTGCTACACTTGACTGCAGAGTATTTAAAAGGTCTTAAATTTCAATCAACTAACTCCCAGAGTCCCGTATACCAAATGTCCACGCGGACTCCTCAGTTGAGATAACTCAATAAAATAACACATAAATACGAATCACCGCTAAAGGCAGTCAGGCCGCCAGTTAACGACATACGCCTCACTGACTCTGGCTACACTTAGATGGATTTTTACTGCTAAAGTCCACCCTAAGTTGAATATATTTTATGTATGTTTGTGTATTTAAAAAGTTTTTATAAAAGTAATTTTATATCTGTTAATGACAGTTGTTATGTATTAACGATACATTTATAATGTTAATATAACATCGGAAAATAAACGTATGTATTGGGTTGTTCGGAAAGTCATTTCGTTTTTTGATGGAAATTATAGACAATTCTGCCTATACTGACAATAGTGCTAGGTCTGGGTATGTCATTGTATCCCATTCAAGCTGTAGAAGCTATTGTCGAGTGACAAAACTTTATTTTGTATTTATCAGCTTCAAACAGCCTTCAAAACTTGAAAACTCTTCAACGTAAAAATTGCCGGATGGAAATTTAGCGAACCAGTTCTGGCACTGGCGTACTGTCAACACACCTTCTCCATTCACATCGGTCTATTTCTTTATGACTTCAACAGCATTTTTATCCTTTCTGTAGCAAAACATAAAATAAGTCGAAAATTTTGCTTTTCGCTCTCCATATTTAAAAGGGCACCAACCAAAAACTATAACGTAGAATTAATTGAAACTTTTCACAAACTAGCCTTGTTATATGAGCTTTCAAAGCATATAATAATTAAACGGCTCAAGTGAGAATTTGGGTGCAAAAAGTTCAATTAAATCCTCTATCGGGAATGACGAAATGAAAACGACATGACTTACCGAACAACCTAATATAATACTTTAGTGTCAAAATATTTAAGAAGTTGTTAAGCTTACTTACTTACGCTATTCTTAACGAATTATCAAACAGAAATAACGGGCTATATGTAAGGCTATTCTTGGACAGGATCTTTTCTTATAAGGGCAGTCTATTAATGAGTTGTAATTAAGTACTAAGCTAAAACACTATTAAGTAAATAAATTCTTAATTCATATCAATATCGAATGTTATTTGCTATAATATGTCTTTTTTAAGCAAAGCTGTTGTATTTTCCAGGCTCTCGTTACGCGGACACTCAAACAGTGAATTTAGTTTGTGTAAATGTAGAGCTATAGGTACAAAACAATAACATTTTTTTTTACACAGTTATTTTATTTGTCTGCAACATAAATAAGTTCGGGAGAAGTGAGTTAATTGCGAAGAGCCGGATCTGATAAGATCGAATTTCGTTATCTGTCGGGAAGTGCAATAAAACTTAACAAGCTCAATGCAATTAACTGTGTAGTGTCGTATGGCGCGGTCAACGCGGGGGTCTGATTGCGACCCTCGGACAGACGCACACACAGATTATCCTGTTTTGTTAATAAGAACAGTTTTTATTCGCTATTTTTTAATTTACAAACGTTTTAGTTTTTAATATCAACAATGTCCTTCTTTATAAGTTAGATAGGTAAAAGTTTTATCTAAGAAAATTCTAAGTATTAAATATAAATATAATTTTATACCAGCCCCCATGTTCTGAAATGCCAAAGCGTCACAAACAAATTTATTCACCTTATCTTGAGGTTGATACATAAATATGTATAAGGTTATTTCCAGCCAGTCTCTACATTTCCACGAAGGTACAGGGGGTGTTCCCGGGCCCCGACCAATCGTAGAATGACGCAAACAGGTGGGCGCGGCGGCCATTTTGCTTTTCCCTAGCTTTCGCACAATGCGTGTACAAAGTAAATCTCGGAGAATTTTCCGGAGAAAATGTAATTTTCAATCTTATATAAAGTGTACCTTATATGTTATTAAATACTTATGAAACATCGGAAGTAAATTTGGCCAATAAGTTATTTAAAATTCCAGAGATCCGAACTTTTGGTATTGATTAGGAGTGAATAGAATAAAAGTCCTGAAGTTAATATAAAAATATGATTTGATCACTTTAATACAATAAGGTTATCAAACTGAACGAGGACGAATAAGTGTATAATTTTAAAACAAAGACAAAAACTGACACAAAAGACATCAACGTAATCCTAATCAATTAAAAAGATATTTACGAAAACTGTAGTAGTTACTACTTATCAAACAATGTGTTCATGTTCTAGTCTTATATCAAATCAAAATATACTTCTCCTTAGGTTTCGAGAATTATGATCCATATTTTATATTTCTTTCTATTATAATTATTCCCTATATTTTCTTCCGTGACATTGCTAAGTGGCAGAAATAAGTATCATAGGAGCCAAACTATGTGCTAGCAACTGTATATACGACAGAAATATGTATGAAATGGCAGCATTGCACAAAGACTTCTTACACACGCAGGCAATGAAGCGAGCATACAGAGAGATACTTCTTGATAAAGGTACCAGAGATGCGCCCGGACTTATTGTACAACCTTCTTCGTAGCCCTGAAATTAAAAATAATAATTAAGTTAAACCCCAAACTTGATTGGACCTCATCTAACTTAACGACGACCGACCTCGTGGCCTTACTATGACATTAGACCTATCGATTGGGTTGCTAATATTTGAGTCAATATTAGCTCGCGATCAACCACGAGCTCCTACTTAGGGAACTCCAAATAATCTTATACTAACGTTGAGTACAAACTCGAGCCTGGCCATCCTGTGACTGGCGAAGTGGTGCCCCCTGGTGGGCCACTCTCGGTTCCTGCAGGTGCGCTGCGTGTACACACCGCTGACGTCTATCCTGCGCATCGAGCAGCCGCCCGTCCATCGGCCCCAGACCGACCTCTTGTCCCGCGTGTGGACGCAGTAATTGTTACTGGGAATATCATAGTACCGTAAGCTGTAACCTATTTAGACAACCTCCTCCTTTGTCGGTTATGAAGAGCTCATAGCGACCACAATTGTATAGACAGGCTCTATAACATGGGATAAATAAAAAAGTAACATGGAGCCAAAATATGCACGAAGTTTCAATTTTTTATTGGATTAAAATTTTCATTTTATAGTTTTCTTTGAAAGCGTTAATTAAAATAATAAAATGAAACTAACGTATACTGATCGTAGCGGCAGTATTTTATGAATTTGTAGGAATACTGCTTATATGTCCAGTCGACTGCATCGAAGGCGTCTTCACAAAGCGAGGTCCTGGGGATCCTAGGCTCTTCAAGGCCGCACACGTAACACTGTTGACGACCGTACAGAGAGCTTAGCTAATTTTATAAAGCAGGATACACCTTTGAAACAGCTACTAAACCAACTTATGAGTTAGGTCTCTGTCTCTCTTATAGAGGTTTCCCTCTAATGCGAGTTTTTCGCTTACAGAGGTAGCTCGTCAGGACCAGAGAATGACTCTCGCTTATAGAGGTTTCTCGATTTTCCATGTCTCACTTATCCAGGTTTGACTGTATAGGATAGGAGATTATCTTTGAAATGAGACCTTTTTTCGTTTCTAGTTAATGCTTTAACGAACCGGTTATTATATCTAACAACTTCTTGTAGTATAACAATGGTGTTGTTATGAGTCTACTAAGTATTACTATATTAAGGCAATGCTTAGTTAGCATTTCTTTCCTATCTAATTTCTATAGAACCTTACACACCCCTTACAATATGCTTTAAACTATTTTCACATCGACACATTTAAGGGGAAAGATAGAGTTGGTTGTAATTACAAAAAATACAATTTTTTTATATTAAAAAGTGGCAAACGAGCAAGTGGCCACCAGGATTCGCTGAAATAGCGAAGCGACTGCTGCCCATAGACATCTGCAATTGCAGATGCGTTGCCTACCTTTAATGTACGGAGGAGGAGACGCACAGAAAGAGGACAATTCCTCTTCATACGTGCCCCCTCCCTCGACAAATCCACTTCCCGTTCTTATCATTTCCTTATAAGAAAACGATAGGAAGGGAAAGTGGAGTAAAATTAGGCCTCCGTAATTAATTAAATTACCATGTTGACTAGCGTGCCAGTGCGGTTTCTTTCAAAATATGGATAATAATATTTGTATCTTGGTGAGGTGCCGAAACTGATAGTATATGGGCAGAGAGGCGCTTGCGCCGGCGGCGCTGTTCCTGCTCTCCGCATACTCTGTGCTGTGTATTCCTTTGTTAAATTGTCTAGCAAATTCAAGATAGCCAGTACATCGATCGTAGGTCTTGTCTTTTCGCTGGTGCTCTGCACAACTTCTTTGGTGGAAACAGTGACATCAGTAGAAGATTTGTATACAACGTCATCTGGTATGTCTGTAGGAAAATCGTACATGTCGATTTTCGTTGTTTTTAATTTCTTCTGATTCTTAAAAGATTTAATTAGATCGATTATAAATGGTATCGTTGTTGAATGTATTGTAGTTGTTTCTATTTCATGTTCTATTTCACCGAGTTTGTATTCGTGGAGTCTAGATTTAGGCGTGCTGTTAGGTTTGTAATAGTATTTCGTGTACATAGCATGCTTGTGCATATTTGTTTTGAGATAAATATCTTTACTACATTCAGGATCTTCAGGTCCGATGAAATTAGTATCGTTTCTATGAGGACAAAGTTTAGATTTGTATTTATCTATTTTGTGTTGTTTATGGAATTCTCTTGATTCTTTATCCAATAGCAGAATGTTAGGCAACAAATCGATGATTTCTTCCTCAGTGATATTTCCAGCAATATATTTGTTAAGCGCGTCTGAAATACAATTTATTTTTTGGATTTTCATAAAAATATAAAAGAAAATAAGAGCGTCGGTGCCCTGGGGTTTAGCTATTGACTTGTAAACTGCAGGTCCCGAGTTCGAATCCTGCCATGTACCAATGTGTTTTTCGATTTTCATATGTACATATTTACCGACGCTCTTAGGTGAAGGAAAACATCGTGATGCAACCTGCACATGGCGGCGAAGAAATTCAAAGATATGTGTATTTACGCAAAATACGCGCTAGTCGTGGAGTTGCGGAAAATGGAGCCCATCATGGGTTGAAACCTTTAACCTTTAAAAAGAAAATTGAAAAATATTTTCGTAGGAATTCGTTAAGTTTTGATGAATGTTTCTTAGCAAGTAACTTTATAACCGCTAAATTAAAAAGGCGGAAGAAAAAAAACGGTTAAACTGATCAGCTGATTGAATGCAGATGGAAAGCTACTTGATTTCTTTTAATTCTCTACAAAGTTACGAGCAAAAGCTATTATATACTTACCTTCAAACAAGAACTTTTGAGCAGCGTTCATATTAATCAAAGCGGATTGAAGTTCCGCGTACATCTTTAGTTTTCTTTCACCATCTAACAACATTTATAGTTATTTATTATTCTTAGAATTAACTTAAAAAAACTTAAAAAACTCTATTTTTCTTAGAACTCTACACTAAAGCTTCGTCATATTAATTTATAACGTAATTGTCAAATAAAATATGCTTAATTTCTGGAATTAAATATGGACAATATTATTATGGTTATATTGGATGAATAAACTTTCGAAAAATGTTAAATTTTACCATCTTCTATAGAGTTTTCATTGATTTGGTCCTCAATTTCATTCGTCTGGTTATTTTCACTCGCTGTTTGCGAATGTTTCTGGACATTTTCAATGATTTTAATACTTGAAAATACACAAAGAATTTTGAAAAGAAACATTTAGGTTACAGTTAATTTACAATTCAATTATAAAAATACCAAATACTTAAAATTTTATCATAGTCAATTCATAACAAAGATTTGTCACATGTCTTTTTGATATGAAGTTGAGTTTTTTCTTTCAACTAAGTCCTTCTTATGTGAAAGAGTTTTAATTAAAAATATATCTGTAACTGTAAGTTTGCACAGCCAAAACTTCGTAGATTTTATTTTATCCAAAAAAACATAGATATGTACCAACTTTTGTAAATAACATTCCGTAAATTACAATCCCCTAACTTCACAGTGAAATAGAAAAACTACTTTATTTTTCAGGTTTAGGGCACATAATGCAAAATAATAAATTTGAGTATTCGCTGGCGCCACCC
The DNA here is from genome assembly GCA_013186455.1 of Papilio dardanus tibullus. Taxonomy (NCBI): domain Eukaryota; kingdom Metazoa; phylum Arthropoda; class Insecta; order Lepidoptera; family Papilionidae; genus Papilio; species Papilio dardanus. The sequence continues at coordinate 258,472 of QDHC01006461.1, read as the reverse complement.
AGACAAGGGTCCGTCGACGAAATATTACAAGTTCAAGTAAAATCATTCAAAAATGCACTTTAAGGTCTGTAGTTACAGTCAAAATTCAATTGCGGTAAGGAAAACCGGGAGCTCAAAACGCAGTACCGTGCCCGGAAAAGTCAATACCGTTCCCTTGGACAGACTTCAAAGAGATTTAAGTTTTTTGCGTGCAGCATAAAGTGGAATATTCCTTCGAACTATGCTGGTGTTTCGAGCCTTTCGTTATTGGACGAAGGAAAAGCTTTGGCGCCAGACAGACCGGCGCCATCTTGCCGCATTTTCCTTTTCTAAAAACGTCGGCACAAGCGAAGACATTTGTCTGCGGAGCCTACTTCCGCGTTCGCCCTATTACACGCTCTAATTTATAGGCAGTTCCCGCCTCTTAACGTAAGAATTTTATCCACTTAATGTAATTTATCTTCTAATACTTTATTTTGGGACTGACAACTTGGAAAGATTTAATTTGTTTTTGGAAATCCACTTTATCGCAGCTCTTTTATGGGATATATTTTCATAGGGTTACTATTACCCCAGACTAGATATATTCATATTTTGTCAGCCTAGCTCGTATTTATAAGCTGGGGTCTGCTACGATCATGTCTGCTAGAATATTTACAGCTTAGACCCATTCACCTACGTGGTGGAATTTCGTTAAACATTGAACTGAGTCTATTTTCAACATTTTTTTTTTAACGACGCTGTCTACAATGTTCGTAATAAGGGTTTATCGGCATGTAGATGAGAGAATATATTTTTTGATGAAAAATTCATCGAATAACGATTACTAAATCCATTTCTTTTATATTATAAAGTTGCAAACTGGCAAGCGGCCACCTGGATTCGCTGAAATAGCGAAGCGATCGCTGCTTATAGACATCTGCAATTGTAGATGCGTTGCCTACCCTTAATCTACGGAGGAGGCACCGCACAGCAAGAGGATAATTCCTCTTCCCGTACGTACCCTCCCCTGCCATATCCACTTCCTCTTTCCATCTTTTCCTTTTAAGAAAAGGGTAGGACTGGAAAGTTGACTAAAATTAGGCCTCAGACACCACACTCTGCAGACGAAACACGGAATAGCATCCATTTGACGCCTGTCCTCTGTGTGGTCATGGTTTTTACCGGGCAAGCCAGCCAATTCGTGCGAAGGTGTTAAAACGGGCTCTACCACTGTGGAAAAATTGTATAACTATAATCCAAAGATATATTATACTATAGATGGAAAACTCGAAGCCTAAAAGTGAGGCATTTTCTTTGACCTCCGGAGGTCTCACGTAGGGAGATTTCCCCTAATGTTGACCTCTAAATTACATTTGCCGACATAAAAAGTCGACCGAATGTAACCTCTTTTCTCAAATTTAAATGTTATTTCATAGTATTTACTAAAGTTTAATATTATAATTAATCGAGACATTTTTAAAACGCTAATTAACAAAATTATAACAACCATAAAACAAAATAGTCTTTGTTAAAAATTGTTTGGATTTAAATTGTTTTAAATAAAATAATAATAATGAAAAACTATAATTAACATTTTAATGAATGTTTTAGTTCATTATACTGTTTATTTGAAAAAAAAAACAAGTTCCCTAACTTGGACAATTTGTTCACGATACTGGCAAGTTTTATTTTATAATTTCTTTTCCGGCACGCATTTTAACGTCAAATTAGTATGGAGCGCTCCCTCTATGTAAAATATCTCTTTGCTATAAACATTAACAATAATCTTATTGAAAAAAATATAAACGAAACGGCATATTACAGTCGACCTGGATAAGCGAAAACTGGATTAGTGAGAAATCTCTATAAGCGAGCGTCACGGTATGGTCCCAAAAGGGCGATTTTTACAAGCCAGAAATTCGGATTAGACTAAACTCTATAAGTGAGACAAATATTGCGGTCTCTTGGACTCTCGCTTAACCAGGAACTGAATTTCGTTAAAGCGCCCTCTTGTGTTCGGTAGCATACGATTAAAAAGTAGTCTATTTGAAAATAGATGGCAGTTATTTAAACAAAAGACCGTATGAAAACATAACCTCAATATTTCCCATATTACCTAAATTGTTATTCAGCATTACGGGAATAATGGGTTGGGCTGGCCACGTGGAGCAGATGGATGAAGCCAGAGTACCGAAATGTGTCATGGCGAGTAATCCCGAAGGTCGTCGAAGCCGAGGAAGACCAAAGCTCCGGTGGATTGATGGCGTAATCCGAGACGCCAAAAAAGTTGGCATATTAAACTGGAAGACCGCGAGACCGACAGAAATGGAAGAAGCTGCTGGACCAAGCCAAGGCCCACAAAGGGCTGTCGAGCTAAAGAAGAAGATTACGGGAATAAAAATAAAACACATTATTTTAAAAAAGCTGTTTATTCAATCTAATAAAAATAACATCACAACAAGACATATAACTTTTATCAGTAATAATTCGCGGGCCAAAAAAATACATCTGGTTTTATTTCTCCTATTTGGTTCATTTCACAGAAAGTCTCCAGCAAATATTGTACCACATATTGCATTGTTGACGCATTGCATTCTAAAATAATATTTTAAATAAAAAAATAATCAAACAATATAATTTCTAAAGCGAAAATTCAAAACGGGAAGATATTCATTTAATATTTTCTATTTCACAGCCAAAATAGCAGTAGATAAATAAATTTAATTTATACAAACACATTAATACTTTTGTAATATTAAACATACTCTTGAAATCATTAAAACTAAACTCAACATAAGACAGAAAAATAATTACAAGTGTTTTTTTATTCTTTTTTTAACCGTTATTTTTCTGTGTATATTTAGGGGTATATTTTTATATTAACTAAGGGCAAGCGTTTAATAAAATTTAAGCCTATTTCCATCACCATTATCCAATTACTGTCAAACCTATAATACATGAATTTATATACAAAAAAATTAAAAGTGTATAAAACCTTTTTTTAAAGTAACAAAAGTGCTGGAGACTTCTTTCACATTTCTCATACTTTATTTAAAAGAAAAAATCCTTATGCTAAATATTCTCACTAGTCTAATATTTTAAAATATATCAAAATGTAAACCAGAAATATTTTCTAAAAAAAAAATACTTAAATTTTATTTTATATGTAGTTTATATTTATATTCTATTTGATATAATATTGCATTGTAAATATCTAGGACATATATTTAAGATTTGTTTTTGTTGTTTTTTTTACATTTAATTTCTACAAAAAATGTGCGATTATTTCAAAATAAATGAAGGACTTAATAAGTCATGGATAGAAAATATTCTTAAATGTAGAACTAATACAATCGCATAGTAAAAGTTAAAAACATTAGGCCAAATATTAAACTATCTAATTTAAAAGTATACTTCTTGAGAGAAATGCAATAATTACTATTACAAAGTGGTACAAAGCGAATCCTGGTGTCGCTGAAATATCCGAAGCCACCCCTACCCATTGACATTAAGAATCAAAAAGGTTAATAGTTTTGGCACGATTTTGATTTCATTTGTTTTTTAAATTAAGTTTAAAATTGTATTGTCTATTTTTTAACTAAGGTCCGAATAACAGTGTCTTACATTTTTAGATTACTCTTAATTAAAATTCTATACAAATTTTGTCGTCTGTTAGATTATAAGCGGCGATTTATTCATTTCAATGTCTAATAAGGCTGTATACAATTTGGAGGCATATACTTTTATACATATTAGTATCAAGGAAAATAACATGAAATCAAAATGTACATTATGATTTGATTCGTTCTTATTTATACCATTCCAATATATACAAAAAAACACTAATTCCTTATAGTTGCCACATATACAAATAAATGGTAAATACATACAACTTTATACATAGTCAAATCATATGACTTATACAGGAATTTAAAAAAAACAAATTTTTTTTTGAATGCATTTATCCCTATGTCTTATAATACATGTATTGTATACACACAAGTATACAATGTATACAAATTATTTTTACTTGCATTTAAATAAGTTTTTGATTTAAACTCGATGATTTTTTTTAGTTTGAGATCGCGTAAAATTTGTTCTTTTGAAAGTTTTGAGATTTCTTAAAAATTGTGAAAAGTGTTTTATAGTTTTGTTTTAAATTGTTTAATTTAATACTAAAAATATTTACGTAAACACATTTATTTTCATTAATTTTAAAAAGTCTGTTTTAAAAATACAATACAACATGAAAATAATAACGTCCAAAAACAAAAAAAAATGTTAATTCGTCACAGTTTGGTTCTTAATAATAATAACCAAATACCTTCAATAATAACCAAAAATAAAAACAGCCAGTACTTTTCAAATAAAAACTCCATAGATGTCGTTAAAATCAAAAAGTTCAAGACGTTGCCATTGGAATTTCAACTCTATTACCTTAGCATTAATGTTCATGTCCCATCGTCAGTATAACTGGGAGCATCGCGCCGATCGCCAGTATAAGGACTTCGCAGAGCTGCAAGCCGCCGTAGCCCTTCTTAACTGGGACACCGTCTTGCATAGGGAGCAGTGTGTGTGTGTGTGCGTGCGTGTGTGTCAACTCGGGTAATACATGTACCGTAGCCACATATAGGAAGGTACCCGCTGAGAATAACATCGCTATACCTGGAAATAGGTCATATAAGAGTAAATAAAAAGTAAATCTTACACTACAGAAAAACTGTGAATGTGGTATTTAACAGCCATACTAATATAGGGACAGAGAAAGCGACTTTGTTTTATGCTATGTAGAGACGAGAAAGTTATGAATATTTATTTGTAGTATCTCCGAAACTGCTTAACGGATTTTAGTGAAATTTCGCACATTGTCTGGAAGAATACATAGGCTACTGTCTTTTTTAAATCCGAGCATACGAAGTTCCAGACGACAACCAGTTTTATATAAATACGTAATAACCTACCTGTAGCATTAAAATCGCTCAACGTTTGCTTGCTCTCATTGCCGATACCAAAGTACGTGAGCAGCGCGAGCAGGGGGGCAGCACAGGAGAAAATTAATAGGTGCTTGCGTATCCGATTCCTGGAAGCAAAAGATAAAGATAAAAGGTAAAAATAAACTTACATACCGGATTACAACATATCGGTCATCGCATTCGGTTGGAATGACCGAATTAAAATAAGTACGGTACTTAGCATTTGAATTGTCACGTCAAGAATAAGAGTATTCTTTTACACCACGTGCCAACTAAACACTTGGATCAATCATCATCATTTTTTTTATTTATTATACAACAAAATATAACATCATTACAAACAATCTCTGCATCAAATGCTGGTACAGAAAACAAAAACCTTACCTTTCTAATCCTGCGTGCATAAGGAATGTAACCAGGCCGAAAGCGGCGGGCGCCTTGTGCAGCATGATAGCCAGGAATACAATCAGTTCTACATCCGCGTGGGACGTGGTTGCAGCCGCGCCCAGCGCTATACCGTCCGCTGCAATATTCATGTATTGAGTTGACACGTCAAGAACAAGAGCGTTCTTCAGCACGACGTGCCAACTTAAGCTCGCTATGTGTGATTTGGTTAGTGATACTGTTGTTATTCCAGTCCAACCATATTAGTGCTGGATTAAAACGGGAATAGTGTAAACAAACACTGGAACCCATACAGTGCATTCTAATGTTGGCTAGTTTTTTTCTTAATTTTTTGCTTCATTTTTCTAGTTCAGTTTCGTGTTGACCCCAGTGGGTTCACTTAGGTGGGACCCTTAGGGGTAGATATCAGTTTCCTAGACGTCGACATAATCGAAAACTGATTTTTGGGGTTGACGAGGTCTAAACATCGTCGGGGGCCTATCTTAAATATAGGTAAAGATCTGCTAATTTAAAGCATTGTTAATTTTCACTCTGTCTTCTTCTATTGACTTAAGTCAGGATAAAAAATAACACTCTGTAGCAGCTGTTTTAAGTTAGCAGACCTTTATGAATAAGGGGGTCGATCTTAAAAGTAGGTAATTTGGCCACAGGGGTGTGAGGTATGTTCATTTCGAAAAGGGGTCACTTGTCCAAAATAATTTGGGTATCCCTGACTTAGACCATTTGAACCACTTTGGATCACTGGTTTAAAATTATTGCCATCCATTAGTAAATATTTTAAAGAAATTAGTTAATTTTATCAAGTAACGATCAAGATTAGATCAAGATAAGTGTAAATTGTTTACAGTCACGTGCGTCGCTATCGACGATGTTTTATCGGCGCGGTTAATTGCAGCAATGAACGTTGCATAGTTATACTTTTGTTATGTCAACATACAGATTTAAAACTTACAAAATAATTAATTAAATTAAATAATTAAAACTTCTTTATTTACTAGCTGTAGTTCCCGACTTCGTCAGCGTTGAATTAACAAAAATAGCTTATGTTACTAGGAGATTATGGAGCTTTCTAATGGTGAAATAATTTTCGTAATCAGGCCAGTAGTTGTTGAGTTATTTCAATACATACAAAAATACAAAGTTTCTCTCTTTATAATATTAGTATAGATTTGTATACATTTGATTTTTTCAGACCATAATGTCTAATAGAACCTTTTTTCACTAAGCAACATGCTCCGCATTAAAAAGAAATATGACAGGGAACTTGTTTTCCAAGTGTAATCGCGCGGGTTGTCGCTGTGAAAAAGGGTGTTAAGTTCACTTACCAGCGGCATGTACCACCAAACCCACTGTAGCTGTAATATTCTTCTCAGTGGGATTTGTAGAGTCATTATATCTTGAGGACAGCTGGTCAACCAACAACATAAACACGAAACCTATAAAAATATTAATAACACTTTTATAGTTATTATATAAGCCACAATTTTATTCCTATAAAAATGTTTCAATAGAAAACTGATTTTTGACAATGATATGCCTACAAGTTTTTTATTCATAACTTTTTTTTTGCTGTTTGCTCTCGCGATTTCATATTTCGCGGTTACGCATTTTTTTTATGTGGGTAGATTTTATTTTAATAATTTCGCACAAGTGGGTAGTTTAAAAATCATGGCTAGTTTGGTAACACTCTTGCGGGAAAGGTTGTCTTTTACGACGGTCGCGGAACTATTGCAAAGAATTCGGAATGACGTAGTCGCTTATTGTCGGTATACGATTTATGGTAATTGACGTAAATTTCGCAAAAGTGAGTGATAGTGTTGATTGATTTTGTTCTAAAAAGATTTAAAAATCCAAAATAGTGACATGCTAAGTAAATATGGTTTTAAGAGCACCATATGGTATAACAGTGGTATGAACATAGATATGGTGAAAAATGTGTGTAAACTTCATTAGACTGATCTACGTTTTTTGTTCAAACTTGGTGTAATGAAGCCTAGGCCCAGGGTAATAAGATGACTGGTGGAATAAGAATTGCATTGAGACAGTATCCCTGATGACTTGATCTTGAATCACTGACTTGACTAAGACTTGTCAGTGACTAGGTGCATACAAGTGGTGCCTGGAGCATCAACATGGTAAGTCATTTTCATTTATTTATCATTCATTTGTTTTTATTCTATACACCCATTTTGTATTTTACACATTGCATATATTAAAAGAACCAGATGAGACATGACATGTGTCCCAAGCAAAAGCTGTAGACATGATATTATTGGCATATTGTTTGTAAGAAACGGGATTCTTACCACAATTTAGCTGATTGAGCTCCCGATATTAGCTCAATCAGCTAAATCGTGGTAAGAATCCCGTTTCTTACGAACAATATGTTAGTAAAAATCACGAAAGTTTAAAGTTATATATGATATTATTGGTTTAAAACCATAAAGTAATGCACACACAACATACATATGACGTGGTCTAGGGCATTTTTTGTCCTTCAACCGTATACACTATAGCCATTTCTATACCTTTATCTTTTTACAACATATTAGATATGTTTCCGTTCCAATAACTATAAGTAAGCGTCCATTAAAGTTATTTCCCACAAGTGTGCTTAATATTTTACATACATTTACATGACAGTTTAAGACAATGTGTTTACAATTTGTATACAAGCTTTTCTCACCTAGTACTAAAGATATGCCAATAACAGAATGCAAGTCGCTATGCCCAGCTGGTTCTGGGGTGTAATCTTTAGTGACAAGCGCCACTCTCTCAGAGAACAATGCACGGACACCTTCGGGAATTATAACAGCTAATGCAGTACCAACTAGTAAGCCAGCGCCAAAAACTGTCACTTTCTGTAACTTGTCCTGGAAAAAATGTATAACAGATGTGTAAATAGAAATTGAATATTTAAAGACATATTCACTTAAAGCTTTAGGTTTTACGCTTAGCCTTTGATCAAAGTAAAATAAATTGACACTATCTAATTTAACACACAGTAAGTCAGACACGTATAAAATATAAATATTTTTCGTTGTTAATCTTATTTTGAGATTTCCTGTCTCATTAAGCAGTTTTTTGTTATGTTTCTAATTTGTACCTTTGCACAATTAGTTATTCTGAACATGTATCTTTAACAGAAGCTACAATACTCTAAACCATGCGTGACGACCGTAACTGTTCGCAAGAATATAGAAAATAGGACACTATTAAACTGTTAGATCAGGTGCATTGACCACCAAAATTCCACTAAAATAAGCGCTAAATTGTTTGTTTGCCTTAAATAAACTTACCTCTGACATGCTAACATTAAGTGGAATACTGCCAGCAACATAGGAACCAACCAACATCACCAAAACAAGCAAAACTAAAACCACTGTTTCATCCATCTTATTGCAAAATTGTATTACGAATTTTTACTAATATAAATATTAACAGGTAATTTTTAAGTTGTAACGTACTAATTAAATGTTAATAAACAACTTATAATTCATGATTTATCCTTCCATTATATATTTAAAAGTAATAAACAACATTTGTAAGACTTTTCGCTCGCAACACAATTTTGATGGAAAGTAAAATGAAAGTGACAGTTGACATTGACAAGTGACAACACGACACGGTAAAAATAATAATAGTGATGTGCTGTGCCGTTATATTTTGTAAAATATTACACGTTCCGTTTTAAGTCCTCATTGTAACTATTTGTCAAAATGTTTTCATCACTTACTATGGTACAAGGAATTTGCATACTACATAGGAATGCGTGCTACATACTAAGAAAACGGTCCGAGCAGGACACCAAAAACTGAAGCACGTTGTCCCGTTCTAATAGTGTAACCACAATTTTAATAAAATCGTGGACATTGACAAAACACTGAAGTCCATGACCCTTAAATTTCGTACTTGGTTTAGAGATGAAAACCTCTACTATGATAGGAATGTTTATTTGTGTCTATCAAAGCTTTGAAATTTTCATAGGCCTATTGTGATGAGGAAGAAATGAAACATCATATTTATGTTGAATTCTTTTTAATATTGAATGGTCACAAAATACAAAGTCAAATCGCAACAAACAATTTATTACAGGTTGATAGACTATAAATGCTCTGAGTAGTTAAAGTTTTAGAACTTGAAAACATTATCGTCTTTAATTTCAAATAATATTTATAATTATCTTAAATTTACAAATGTCTCTGTAATCGATTTCATTTAGATTCAACCTTACCGAAGCTCTTCTTGTAATAAAGTCAGTAGTACTAATGTTCTTAAAGCACACCTTTTGATGACCTTGCAAGTTTTTCAAGGGCACTACATTGAGCCATTTTTGTCTTAAAAATCTGTTCATCATGGTAAAGCTAAAAACAAAAAATATGCATAGGTAAATTCATTCGATAAACAATTTGTACGAAAATTCTTCATTTACCGTAGTCTAGTGGTCACTCTACTTGCTTATCATAACAAAGTTGTTAGGCTTGAAAACAAACCACTACAAGCTTATTTTCTTTTCTCTTTAGTATTGAACAGTCACTATTTATCTATTATATCATAAAATATATAAAAAAGTATTTAGAAGTACTAATACGAGTCAGAAAATGAAAAAATATATGACGATAATAAAAACCAAATAGGCCGCTTACCTGTGGAATGAAAAGCCACACTGAGGGAAGGATTAATTTCTACATCCACGAACAGATCACTTTAACACCATACTCAGCGAAAATGTAGTGGAATTAGTTTTATTTTAACAATTAAATATCTGACATAATTGGCAACTGACATATCAACCATCATAATTGACAGTTGACTTTTGTAGTAAGGCAGTTCAACAACATATTTGGTACCCGTAAACTTGGTAATATTTTATCATTATTTTGGTAGTTTGTAATAGTGTTTTTAAATAGTTTTCAGTGTTTTTAAATTATATACATGTATACGAACAATAAGAATATGTACTTCTCTAATTCTGTAAGCAATTTTAAAACCACTTAATACGACTTTTTTTGTCAGACCCAATTATTGGAAGAATATTTGATTTTGTAACAAATATTGGACACTATTTCTTTGATATTAAATACTTTTTTACGACAAACTTCCTGTTAATATCAAAAGTGATCCATTTCGTGGTCATAAATTTGTTTACTGATTATGATACGTAAATCTAAACAGACTATAATAGAGAAGGACGCATATAACGAAAACATGTGTTAAAGGATCTGTAATTTTAGTGTAAAAAATATTTTGGAAATTGGGAAAATTCTAAACGATGCTGACAACACTAGAAAGGGACAACGTGCTTCAGTTTTTGTGTTACTGCTCGGACCGTTTTCTTAGTATGCAGTGCGCAGTCCACTATAACGTCCTTGCTATGGTAACAGCGCCATTGTCAGGTCACTAAAAGTCTGTGTGGTATAATGCCAAATGTTCAAGATTATTACATGTTATTTGTAAATGTGTTATAAACAAATTGCAATTTAGAAAAGCATCTTGGAAGTAAAACTAACTCATGGAATTATAGTAGAAAATAGCCATAGCTGTTTTGAGGGCATATAGTTTTATGGTGTATGAATAAACCAATAAAGAAATAATTGATAAGGAAATAAAACTATTAATTAACAAGCAATAATTTTCTGTGACCTTATTACACCTTTAGGAGCCTTTCTTTCTTTACCATGTCACTGCGGATTTTTTATAAATGTAATAAAAAATTAAACACTGAACACCTTGTTAAAACTTTTATTTCTAATACAGTAAATAGGAAACAAAAGAAAATACAAACGCAAACATAAAAATATTTTTTCTTACTTAAATATTTTCCCTTAATTGATTTTTAAAAATATTAACCTAAACCTATTAATTGAGCAAATAATGTCTAACTAATAATACAGTACTTAATTACAAAGAATACACATAACAATCATTTCTTTATTATTCCTTAACTTTTTGTGAGAATGTATTTTCTAATCTATATAATCTCCTTACTTTAATTTCCTGTGGTTTCAATATAAAGTGAACAAAGGGAGAGCAATGATTTTCATGACTACCTACTATTTCTACTAAATACAGGACCACCATATTTAATTTATTTTTAATAACCTAAAAGAAAATGTTTACTAATAAATATCCTAGATAAAGAACGAGACATAATGTGCCAAATCTCAAAAGCTGGTGCATGTAGTATAACCTGTAACAAAAAAAAAAGAAATAAAAAAAAGTTAAATTTTAAGAGCAAATCGACACCAAATTCATAGAGAAGGTCCTGAGGCCACAAAATGCAATCACATTCATAATATTTTTCTGTTACTAATTTACGTTGCAACCGAGGCAGGGCTCACTATACATTGTTACTTAAAATAAGTTTTAAGAAAAAAATACCTGTTCCACTTTTTCCTCGCTTCAGGTAAAGTTGAGACGTCATCTTTTACTAGATAAACTCGGATTCCTGAAATGATAATATCGGATAAATTACAACTACCCCCGAAATCATAGACTATGTAAAAAGATCTTTCTTCGCACTCACTGACCTAGTAAAAACGTCTCGGTCATATAATCCCAGGACATTTCTGACATGCTGAAAGGGAAGACGACTTTGTCGGAGGGGGAAATGGAGCGCCACATTTGTCGCACGTTGTCGTCAGAGAAGCGCCAGTCTTGCATCGAGAAGTAGAATAATATGTTGGCCATCTTCATCACTTTATTGTACAGTTTCAACATTCTGCAATACATAGTTTTTTTTATTGAACAATTTAACCGATTTGGATTTAAATAAAAAAAATACCAAAGTTTACTATGTAAATCAATTTACATTATTTTATTAGACCTAGGTGTCCAACAATTTAATTTTTTGCTAAACAATTTTATTAGACTTTACGCTGTTACCAACTTAATAGACGAAATATAACTTAAATAAGGTAAATGTAAGGCTTACACTCTCCGCCGAAAACTAAGTAGGCTGTATAAATCAAGCAACAACGCCGGAAGGTAATGCAAGAAGAAATTGTAGAAGAGGAACATGTAGTAGTTATTCGTAAGATTCAGTCCGTAGTACCTGAAATTATTTGTACGTTAATATGTTTAAATTTTAAAATTAATATTAATGTAGTCAAGAAAATAAAATTGTTTTTACCAAACAGCTTTCATAGTTGGTTTGTCCATGCCGTGCTTCCTGTTTAGTTCTATAAATGTTTCCCATTTGATCGGATTCTGTGCTCCTGATACAAAGTTATAAATTGGTATGTCCGACGTTTGACTGCAATGACAATATTTTTTATTATACTTTTGTTCTGGAAAAATCTTTTAATATTATACGAAAGATACGATAGATGTATGTTTGTTTGAAGGTTGGCAGCTAATTTATTATAAGTTTAGGACATCACTACTTACTTTTCCTTAAAATGTTTAGCCGTATTCCAAGCGGAGGCGAGGATGGCGTTGACAGTCAGATCCACTGGCACCATGTCCGCTACTTTATCCATATCCATATACATAGTACGGAGGACCTGAAACATTGTTATCTCTGTTTTCTCAAAGAGAATGAAAGGGACGACAATGTATTTGTATATGTTTTTCGGTAGTGGAAACTCACTGAAACTTTTACTTACCCCAGTACCAATACCTATAATGAGACCCGTAGGTCCGTACACGCTGTCCGTCCAGCCGCGCACCGGTTCTTCGTACGTTGATAGTACTGAAAGACGAACGATTAAAATGGTAAAATCTTCATAACCTTGTAAACCTCTATCATGCGTCGTATCGGAATTAATTTTCCTTCTGATACAAATCATCTCATACAATCCATCTTAACCCAGAAATATCAGGAAAAGAAAAACCAGATTTTTCTCCTCTAACAGTAATTCTCATTCCTCGTTTATTTTTCGCACATCTCCTTGGTCAGGACCACGTGTTATCTTTAGTAATAATTGACTCGTGAGTGCTGTGAACGCAGCAGGAACTTACTTATAGACGGTCGTACAATGCATATCGGCATTCCCTCTCCGTATTTTCGTACCGCTTCCTCGGCTATTGCCTTCGTAAAACAATACGTATTCGGGTATTTACCAAGGAGTCTGGAACAAATGCATAATTATTTTACTTATTAACTAAATGATTGGATTCCATAGCGTGCTACGCTGTCCCTGGATGGAAAGGTTAAGAAATGGGACTATGGGGACTAACTCATTAGACCAAAACGCAGAATAATTCTAAATTCGGGTTACTTTGCGTCTGTCTTATGTGTCGTGGTATTTTAGTTAAGGTTAAGCAAAGTATTCGTATTTAACTGTTGCTGAATGAACTTACGTGGGTAAAATTGTATCTATTAATCCTTCATCTAGTTGAGAGACTGCTTCTAACGCCTCTACCGTCATTGGGGGGTCGTAGAACCTTAAATATAAATGTTTACATCGATTAAAAAAGTAACAATAAAAAAAATATAAAATAGTAACATTAACTCACTTTTCTTCTATATGTTTTAAGTATGTGTTGGAGAAAGCTGTCGATACGTGTGTTATCGCCTTTAGGTTCCGACATTCTTTGCCAAGTTTGAGCACCTCTTTTGTTCCCCTAACGTTGATGCCGGTGGATATTGCCAGTTTCTCGTCAAACTTTACGGTAGCTGCCGAATTTATTATTATAGAAACCTAGAAATTACATTTATTTAGTGATATTTAAAGAATGAAACTAATTATTGTTGCCAGCATATTCTTTTACTATACCCTGGAAGTAAGCGTCTTTCTATCTTCATCAGAAAGTCCAAGGCCGGGTAGTTCCATGTCGCCGACGATTGGCACTAGTTTATGTATACCTTTCGGATTTTCTTCATGAGCTCGGTGAAATAGCTGAAAAATTAACACTATTTTAATACCTACTTTTACGTCTTGATCGCGCCATCTATTGTCGAGAAGACATGATAAGATTAATTTACTTTTTTTACGTAAATTTTTGTCTTTCTTTTACAGTATTCGCTACATTGCCATAAACAACTAAAATTCTGTTATTTGGTAATCAGGATACCGATACAATATTTAAATATTGATTTAGTTACATATGTGTTACCACGCCATCTTTCAACAAGAAGATAAATGTTGATTTTTTTATACTTACAAAATCATCTAGAAGGGCATGTAGACGAGTTACAGCATCTTTGCCCTTTTTCGCTCTAATCAATACATAAATTGTGTCTATTTCTTTACATGAACGTAGCAATTTTTCTATTAAAACTGTAACAAACAGAACAGAACTGACAAAACTAAATATGTAAGTACCGCGCAAAATTAACTTTATTCGTTTTATGCCAAAAAAATGTAAAAAATAAGAAATTTTTGTCCAAAAAAAGTTGTTAAGAGATTAAAAAACTAAAAATGTGATTCCGGCCAGGATCGAACTGGCGGCCTTCTGCGTGTAAAGCAGATGTGATAACCACTACACCACGGAACCTGTGGGAAAGTAGTGCGAAGTATATGATTGGACCATAGTAGCTCTTAAAGCTCTAATAATTTATGTTTTTTTGTGCAGCCTTTTGTTACATTATTTTTTTCACCTTCTCGCCTTTCCTTCATCCACCTTTTTTTATTTTTTTTATATTCTTGTAACACAACTATTAAAAGGTACTAAAAACAAAAAATACCAAACAGTGATTATGCCACAAAAAGTTGGTCCAAATTGAAATGGATTTTTCGATCGTCATTAGCGTTTTTGTTCCATTAAGTGATCAGGTTAATTTACGCTATAAAGTTTCGTAACCTTGATTATAAAAGGCTTTAATATTGTAATAACTACCTCTTTTTTATTAAACACACTGTCTGTTTCATTTTTTATAGTCTTAGATTTTTATCGACTGCTAATTAACCAATGTGCTCTTAACCCTCGGGTGCCAGTAATACAGGAATCCGAGTGGTATGACTTTTGGGCGCCCGGGAGCGGGAATAATTATTTTCTGTTTTGCATTCGGGCGCCTAATAAGATTAAGACGACCTTCGGTTAACTTCATCATATAACTGTATGAATATGTACTACGTAAAATTATTATTAAATTAACTTAGATATAAAAAACACGCGTAATAGGTTTTAAAATAATTTATTCATATTTACTTTATTAAGATAACATTGATTTACATTAATTAATACAAAAAACGTAATTATAGGACCACCTTCTCGACGACGCGACTGGCTTTTAGACTCATTCTGCCATCTGCGAAAAAAAGGTTATACGATCACTAAGTATATTATATTTATTGAAGCTATATTATTATAAAATAATAAATGTGTGTAATAGTATATTGATATGATTTGATGTGATAGGCAGCACTTATACTGTGAAATTCAACCTTTTATAGTCTATTTTTTGTCAACATGTTAATTAAATAAAAAAGTACTTAAACATCATAGGAATTTAAAGATTGATATTATCTTGTAACGTACGTATATAAGTGTAATTTTATAAGGAATTCTAAATGACAATTGTTATGCCTTAACATCCATAACAGAAGTACGTAGTTTCATTTAATTAGAAAAAACCTTATTTAGACTGTGGTGACTGTTCTTTTATGGAAGAAAAGAACAAAAAAAGAATATAAATCATAAGCATTGAACTAGTTTTTAGAGTTTACAAACCAGTTTAATTAAATAACTTAAAAGGGAATTGAGACTGACATTAACCGATATAAGGAATGAGCAGAGTTGGACTTGAACGTTTATTATAATTGGCAAGGTTTTTCGTTAATTCCTTTCTTATAAAAATGTGTGAATCAATTGATTTTTCGAACTAAGTTCATGTATCAAGTTAAATTGATTAAATAGCTACATTAAAATATTATTTGGAACTGTTTGTAAAGATTAATGCAAATCTTACTTACCGTTAACCAACTCCAAAACACAACAAAAGAAAACACACATAAAAATGCCATTCACAATACCATTTAAAACACATGCAATTTTTGAATTGGTTTCCACCACGAAACACTTTTACGTAAACATAATATTGTTATATGTTTTTGAAAAGATAATAATCATTATTACAATATGTTTCGGTGGTGGAAACCTACGACAATAATTGTAAAACATGTCACTAAAATAAAGATAAACAAGGTCACAGAATGGATAGTATTAAAAAGCAAACTCAAAAAAAAAACAAAATGTAAATCAAGGATTGTAAATGTTTCGAATAAAACTTTCAAAACTAGTTTAAATTGCAAGGTTAATGCTTAAGGTCGATGAAATGCAAAATACCCGATAAAAATATAAATTACACGTCGCAAGAAACTGCATTAATTACACTAATTCATTGCAATTACTGCAGTTAGTTGCACAAAACACACTCAACAAACAAAACACGAAGAAAACATGCAATGACGTACACTCTAACACCGAGGATCCGCGGATGGTATTCCGAGAAGGCTCAGTCTCCAAAATCATCAAAGATGTTGCGTAATTTTGTAATAAATTACAATTGTTCAAGAAATTACATTTAATTACATTAAAAATTAATTACTCTAAAAAATAAATGTAATTAAATGAAGGCATTGAAACAGTAAAAGCAAAACAAACCAAAAAAACTCACCTTTACCCAAAAATCCAGTACCACCAGTCAAAAACACACACTGATCTTTATAAAAGTTTTGTATATCGGTCATCGCCGCTTTACCCTTTGTTAGTTTCCTCTTTTCTTCTTCTAGCGCGTCCGCCCTGTCTTCTTCCGCGTAGTAATCGTCCAACTTGTTGGCAGAAACAAACTCATGATCTTCAGAATAGTTTAAGATCGGAGCGCGTGGCGTCATGGCTTCATTATCCACGGCAGCGTTTCGAACAGAATTCTCCAGATCCTGTAAAAAAAATAATGTTATTTTTTTATTTATACCAAAAGGTTAAAGATTAAAGGTTTTGTCCCATGATGGGTTCCATTTTCCGCAACTCCACGACTAGCGTATTTTGCGTGAATACACATATCTTTGAATTTCTTCGCCGATATGTGCAGGTTGCATCACGATGTTTTCCTTCACCTAAGAGTGTCGGTAAAATATGCACCAATTTATAAAATTTATACCAATTAGCTTTAAATTATTTAAACATCCATGAAGTAGTCGGTGCTGACCCCGGACTAACTTGATGTTAGTGTAGACGTTTTTAATTAATTTTACCAAATTACGTTATATACATTAGCTTAAAAATCGCTCAAGCTAAACAGCGAGAATTATCTTATCTTTCATCACTCGTAAAATAACAATAACTTGATATTTTTCTACACACACCATAATCAGAAAACAGAAGGATTAAAGTTCACTATTATGCTGTTGGATATTTACTCGTATAAACAGAATACCACCCTTTGTTTATTTTGTTCAACTCTAGTCAATAATCATGTTCCACTTAATTATTGAACCTTTGCTATGTCAATTATTTTTAATTACTATTTGCATTCAACCTCGGAGTTTCAAGGCTTTGATAAAAAAAAATATTTCCTCGTGAAAAGGAAGTGTAGGGTAATAATTACTTTTTCGCAATTAATAAACAGTGTTTACGTCAACAATAATAACAAATAAAAATTTTAACGTTTATTTACCTGTATATTATTTTGTAGCTCTTTGCTAAGGCTTCTGACTTTCTCTAGCTCCTTTATCTGTTGGTCTGTGGGTTTTCCGTACACGTCGATCTCGATTTTCTCCCCCTTGGCTTGAGCCGCAGACCATTTGTCCAATTTCTCCCTCGTCACCGAAGTGCCCATCAGCATGGAATCTTCTATTGAACCGCTATTCATTTTTCTGGAATGTTATTTTGTGTAAACTCAAAAGATCTGTTTTTTTAGACAAGTACCTGCATAAGTAATTATTGATTGTGACGCGTCTAATAAATAAGTAATAATTAATAATACTAATTTTAATAACTTAACTACAGAATAATTTAAATTAGTCTCAATAAAAAACACATCTGTTCACGAGTTAGACTCACTTTTAAGTTTATTTGTTTTATTCAAATATAACAAATATTTTCTTATAAAATAAAAGCAATAGCAAACATGTTTCTACAGTGAGTGATTGCGGCACACAGACTAATAAAAACTCAAAACAATTGAAGGGACAGTAATAATGAATGAGGATATCATTTTCATTGTGTGTGGTCCCAGGGACGACTTAACCGAAATAGGCGCCCGGCTGCAAAAATAATTCAGGCGCCTTTATTAGTTAAAACTACTACTACACACTCCCATTAGCTGGCGTCCCGTAGGACCCGGCGCCTGAGCGTCTTGCACCCAATGGCTGGGTAATATGATATTGAATTACATTCCGATTAAAATAACGACCTCTTGACAATCGGATTCGCAGGCAAAATAGTCCCTAAATCAAGAACACAACAAAAGAGTTGCAGTTACACGAAGGTTAATTTTATTCGTCTTTACTCGGAATGTTCCTCATCAAATGGAACTACGATATTTCCAGATATATTACGTACTGATGATACGTATGAGTGTCACCGAATAATTGTAAACTTTTCCAATTTGCAATCTGATTAGATTTGTCGTACCTATATATCGAAACATATTTTTCTTCTTTAAGTTATTATTTTCTTTAAATAAAACTGTTTTTTTCCATAGAGTATACCTATAAGAGCATATATCTACGTAAAATGTCAGTCCAGGATAATTCGTTCGAATCAATTTGAAAGTTCGAAAAGTCCGTTTGTAAATTGTCAAAGTTCACAATAGGTCGGTGACATTCTTCTCGTAACAGAAATGTACGAAGTTACAAGGTTATAGTGCTGTTCATGTGGATGACCTCACGTCCAGTTTTCACAACTCATTTGACCATATTTGCTATCATTTATATCTGTTTGATCAACTTCTATTTACGACCATCTCGACTTCTAAACATCACGGAATAGGTACGTTCGTATTTACTTTTTCGGTTAACCTATAATAAGTAACTATTGAATGAAATAAATAAGTATGTAAAAATGTAAAAAATCACGAAGATCGCAAAATTGGATTGGATTGAAATTACAGATTACGGTTTTTTTTCTTACAAGTTAAGCGCTTAGGAACTGTGTATAAAAGATAGGTGGTTAATAATAAAAAAGTTTCAAATGTCAATTTCTTCAATTAAAAATAAAAATCACGTTTTTTCATCGGCCAATTATGAGTGATGTATTGTTTTCCTTCTTCTCGACTCTTTGTAGAAATACTTATTACCAAGGATTTTAAAATTTAAATAAAATTACAACCCAGACCTTGTACTTAAATACTTTTATGGATGTCAAGTAATAAAAATATTATTATTATAGTCATAAGGCACTCAAGATGAAGTTTATTTTTATAAGATGTATCAAAAAACTTATGCGCATTTAAGCGCAATAAAAAAAATGCAATTTTAATAACTTTGAGTTTCTTATAAGTTCAAATGGAAGCTTAAGTAGGTACTTGATTAAAATACGATTGGACAAATTAATCATCATTTAAATGATTAAAAAAACATTCATAAATTAATATTCCCAAACCCTTTGTTCTGATAAATTGATTCTTAAATGGATCAAATCCGACCTTTCTTAATTAAAATTCGGGCATTCACCTCACAAGTCAACGACCTCTGTACTCGAAATAAATTGAAAATGCAAAACTTAAGTTTACACCAAGATTAGCAGGAGTAGTAAGTATTTCCGAATATATTAGTATAATAGTATTTCCGAACAAAGCATTTACTTATCCACACTACTAAAATGTTGCTGTTTCAACACGTTTAGTTACTAAATTCCTTGCTACTCGCCTAAAATAGTATCTTGGTGCTTACAAGGCTTTCGTAACTACATAACAGTTTAGTTTTTTGATTATGGTTAATCATAATAAAAGTCAAGCATCATAATTTTAGTTTACCACCAAAGCATTTGCCAGCTTTCTTACTAATTTTCTTTTACTAATAGTTTTTATACGTGCGAATTTAGAGCATCTATGGCTGAGGGGTTTAGCTCTTGACTTGTAAACTGCACGTCCCGAGTTCGAATCCCGCCATCTACCAATGTGTTTTTCGATTTTCATATGTACATATTTACCCGACGCTCTTAGGTGATGGAAAACATCGTGATGCAACCTGCACATATCGGCGATGAAATTCAAAGATATGTGTGAAGTCACGCAAAATACGCGCTAGGCGTGGAGTAGCGGAAAATAGAGCCCATCACTTTTTTTTAAGTGCAAAATTACGATGGTTGGACGTATATTTGAAGGTTTGGTACAGATTTAGAATACAGTCTGAAAAACCATATGCTACTATATTATTTTTAACACTAGAAAGACGGGAAAAACGCGCTACCTACAAAGACGGCCAATGGTCATATGACACTTCAGTATAACAAAGACTCTAATTATGTATATGTTTGTACTCAAATTAAATAATATATAACAGATGATAGGAAATATATTGCCGATTACAGATCACATAAAATATTTTTCGTAATTATGTAATTTGCAATAAAAAATAAAAATTTAAAGTTATGCGGTATCGTCATATTTGCTCAGTTGCCACTGCCATAGTTGACTTTCTGAAGAGTTACAATATTTGTTTCTCCTATTTTTACAATGTCTTTGATGACTTCTATCATCTCACTTGCAGCAGCATTATGCATTGAGAAAAATTACACTATCGTTTCACTAGTGGATTTCTTTGAAAAATGCCTTGAGAACTATCTAAAATAGGTAAACGAAAAAAAATCTTTTAGCCTTTTTTATGTATTTGTAGGTACAATAAAGGTTTTACATTTAGACATTGACTCCAGAATACCATTAGATAAGTGTATACATAAATAAAAAATATATATTCCCACGCAATAAGATCTCACCCTAACAAATTGTGACTTCTGTTCGGCCTCGTATGACTAATTTTGAAGTATCTATTTATTTCTAGAATAGACCACAGTGTTATATAGTTTTATTATGAAAGCTATTATTATAACCTGATGTACTAACACCAGGTACAGTTGGTCACCAAAACGATTTTCACCAGTTTATTGTTGAGTGGCAGCTAAAGGCCTGGTTACTCACTGAACGGGGCTAAGAAGCTACAGAAGTATCTGAATTTCTATCCCTAAGTTCTTATGGCAATACTACATCTTCAATAATAATACCTAATTGATTTTCTGCCAACAATTGTAGTTATATCAACATTAGTTTTACACAAATACACGAGGTAACATGTTTTAGAAATATGAGGTATAAACAGAAATATTGATACAATAAAAACTCATAAGCACTCAAAATATAATCCGAATGATGTATCTACATGTGAAAAATGATCTGTTAATAAAATTAATATAAACATTAATATCCTAATCACAATAACAATACATACGTCTGTCAAGGTGTCTTATGACTGGCGCCGTCTTTGTAGGTGAATGTTATTTTAATTCATATTTCTATAAACAAAGTACAGTCTAAATATTTTTGTCGGCATTACAATCGTAATTGATTAAAAGTCACGAAATATTAAACTGTATAAACAAATAGGGACGAAATTATCAGCGTTTCAATTTCAAAACAGGGTCAAATGACACCGGCCGTCTTTCTAGTGTTAATTCCGCGCAGAAAATAATAGCTTCTACATTTTTTTTGCTTTTGTTTGATTGTAAACAAACAGCTCAAAGCTTGTTTCATATTTACTTTGTTTTTATAATGTGTTATGTACTTGTTACTTGAGATTTTTTTCTTATATGCAAATATCCTTGTGGTGTTTTACGTGTTTAATGCGTCCCATGGTTCAGCTCGGTTGAAGGTTACTAACTACGCAAGAGATGGTAATGATTAACTTATTTTAACAAATGTGTTAAAACATATCGCCATCCCTCACATAATAATTGAAATGGTAGAGACAAAAATACATTGAAACATGTTTTTTTTTATAAAATATAATAAACTAGTATCCCGCCCCGGCTTCGCATAGGTGCACTTCAGAAAAACTGTAAACGTTGTATATAACAGCCATACTAATAATCATTCCAACCATGCGCAGCCGGGGCTGGTCGCTAGTTATACGTATAAACTTGCCTCTTCAATTACTATCTACTCGTATTAAAAAAACCAAATCAAAATCCGTTGCGTAGTTTTAAAGATTTAAGCATACATAGCGATATAGAGACAGAGAATGCACTTTGTTTTATACTACGTACTGAAGCTGGCAAATGTTAGGGAAATCCAATTTTTCGTTTATTTTTATCACCGACAGCAGACAGAATAAGCTCTCCAAAAGGCCAAGGAGCATTGAATACGGAAATTAAAGTACTTATTTTGGTAATCAATTCTTATTTTTATTTACGTTTCTTTTGACCTTTATTGAACCCATTGACAAGGGCTTAGAACCGAACCTTGTAGCGAGCAATGGGAGTAATGTACTTATATACTAAGTTTTAAAATACCGTTTTTCCTCCAGTTCAGTAGTTATAGTTTGTCAGCAAACAGCACTTAAACTTTTAAACGTCGTAAATTCATAAATATTTGGGGACTTGTCTTTCCACGACAAGCTTTTGTCACTATTACATCGATAATAGTCCAATGTTAGGCGTTATAAAAACACATCGGTGTTTTTATAACGCCTAACATTTAACGTATGGAAATTTACATCAATAAAGTGATATAAAAACTTTAATAAACAGATCATTAGTTTAAAATGTAATTACAAGCCGACAGGTAGAGTTTGTGACGTGACCGTAGAAAGAGAAAGATATAGAACTGGCAATAAAGCCTTGTACGCATTAGGATAGTATTGTAGTCGAGTAGCAAGTAGCAAGTATCCGAACAATGGATTTTATTATTATTTTATTATTATGTAGTAAACTATTCTACTAAAATGTTGCTGTTCGGACACGTTTAGTTACTAAATTACTACCCTAGTGCGTGGGTTTAGGCTTAAACGAGTCCTAACAGTAGTAAATCCTTTGTTCGCATAAATGCTACTTAGAGACCCAAACAAACAAAATCGCATACGGAGAAAGGGACCAAAGATCTTTGTCACTGTCTTCGTCACGTTACGTATATTTCGTATAAATGTGTCACAGTCGCTGTCAGTATGACATATATCTCATGGGCCCTTTTTAATTTATGTACGTTACAGACCACGTGTTGGCATTTTGCGTTGTAATCGTTAACATGTGTTTCCACTAACGAAACATCTACAAAAACATTGTCATTTCAGTAGCGACTCAAGCCTTAAGTACGTACATTAGAAAATAAATACGGAAGGAATCTCTATTAATAAACATAATGTTAAAAAATTCCCACACGTTTACAATACCTGTTTATCGATAAACAATATTATTAAAAGTGAATCATATCGGAATATTTCTTCCGGAACTGGTTCGGTAACGTGTGTATGCAAAAATTATAAAAAAAAATTAGGATAAAAATTCCGACCCAAAACCAGTCGTACAGATTGTCATCGAACTTATTGGAAATAATTGCGGTTCTGAAATGAATGAGGAAACGCAATTTCCCGAAAAAAATCAAGCGACATTTGTAAGATTTTAAATGATAGATACTCAACAAAAAAGCATAAGTATAAAAAGAAAGAAGAAAACATTAAACCGAAATAACCGTCACAGATACGGTGAACAATGGAAAGTAGACTGTGTAAAACTAAAAATTCATAAAACCCATGGCTTCATTAGACCGAATTCGCGGAAAAACTGCGATTTTGTTTCGGCGTGAGGCCGTTTTTTGCGTAACTTCGGTCTAATGAAGCCGTAGGATTATACACTTTCCGAATAGAACAAGAAGTGGATGAAACCGTTATTTTAGATCTCAAGATTGTAGATAGACAAATTGATAAATAAACAATGAAGCATAATTTTTCCCGTTCCATGCTACGCTATGCTACGACGCACATTGCTACTATCAATTTTTGTAAGACAATTAAACCATTCTAGACCTCGTAACCGAATTATCTTTATAGCTGGCTACAAACGTTCAGTTTTTTAACTGACTATACTGTCTGACTGTCAAAACACCGTCTGTAGCGGACTTTAAAAAAAAAATATCACCAATGGCGACATTTAGCTAATGTCAATTTACGCGACGGAATTGCATTAAATTATAAATATTTAAATTCAAGTCTTTAATTAAAATCAATTTTATTCTAGGTTACAAAGTGTTGCATTTATTGCAGATTGCAAGGCTAGCAATATGCGCTAATGACATTATTAAAGTTATTATTTACAATAACACTACGTATAACCTTAATGTTAATTAAATATAAGACAATCATTATTACTTGGCAATTTTATAAGGTATAATTCATGAAGTGATTAGACTTGTTTGAACTTCATGTTTTTTCTGTTTAACATTTAATCATAGGCCTTGCTAATACAAAAAAAATCCAACAATCATGACTTTTGATTTCTTGTACTTGTACCCAATTCTATTAATTGAGGAACAAAATCATTGAAGTGGGTCAAAAAGAATCCAAAAAGTAGATTCTTAATAGTTTAAATCGTATTTTTATACGTCTTCCAAAAAGAAGAGGTTGTCAATTCGTCTGTATTTTTTTTGTTTATTTTTACATCCTTTGCAACGGAAGTTGGTGTCAACTTCCGGTTTAATATTCGATTTCTGTTTCAGAGATTTTATTAACTAACTAACCAATTTTTTTATTTACTATTCGGATTTTAGTCCAGTATCAATAAAATTAACTGATTTAATAATGTTTAAAAAAACTTGGAAAAGTTAACTTTTACCTTTTTAAAGAATTTTCCAAAAACCAAATCTAATTTATTTTACCTGATTTTAATAAATATTTTACTAACCTATTGTTATTAGTATTTTCTTGAATTAAACACTGATATAAGTGATTGTATGCACAAATAACTGGCGACCGTTTCTTCCCGCGACTGGACGTTGACTGTCCAAAGAAAAAAATATAAAGCAAGGCTAAGGAAGTTACAGGTAATATAATAAGTACGACAATACATGTCAAAGGTACAATAGTACAAAGGGCACACTTTTTAAATACAATTTACCATTTATTCCAATTCATCATTTAACATACAACACTTTTAAGTACATCATTATTGAAATTTAGGATCATATCTATTTCCTGGTTTTAATATTCAGTACTAATTAACAATTCTATATGCATTACGAAATGTTATCAAATCATTTTAAATGTCTTCCGATTTAATAAAATTAATAAATATCAAATCAAGCATAAATTGTTTTTAGTTTCTGAAAAAACATGACTTTGTTTGCAATTTCAAAAACTAAAATAAATTAAAAGTAAACTATTTGGAATAAACCAGTTGAAATCGTATAATTCCATTGTATTGAAGGCATATTTGCATAAACTTAATACAATTTAAAATAATTGAATCAGAATCGACAGTTAAATTGCGTTAACGTGTCAAATTAAGGTACATTTTTCATGAAAGAGTCAAAAGATTTACAAAGTAGTTAGAATAAAGAGAGCGTTAGACACACCCAATACTAATATACTATACTCCTGAACACCTTAGTATTGATTGATTGATCTTTTGTTTATGGCTCCCCGTTTGCGAATTGGGCCAGACCAGTGTCAAGTATTGGGCCACTGGCAATGATATTCTGCTATTTAATATCGAAGACTTTAAACTAATTTATTACCGGTAACTTACTTAGTATAAAATACAGTTGATTTACATTAAATAATATCATATGTGTAGTTTAAAATATAAGTAAATGTATTAAAATATTCAAAACATACGCGCACATGTGTATAGATAATAATTTTATTTATACAAAATAACACGTTATGCAAAGGGGATGTTTAAACCCGGACGAAGTTATAATTTTTATGGTTTCGAAGATAACAAAATTCCTTTAAGCCTTGTACATACCAGGATAGTATTTTAGTCGAGTAGCAAGTGTCTGAACAAAGGATTTACTTATCTACTCTATTAAAATGTTGCTGTTCGGACACGTTTAGTTACTAAATTACTATCTTAATGCGTAGGTTTAGGCTTAAACGAGTCCGAACAGTAGTAAATCCTTTGTTTGGATAAATGCTACTTGCTACTCGAATAAAATACTATCCTGGTGCGAACAAGGCTTAACAGATGTTTTCCCACTAAAGAACATAAATATCTCCTCTTTTCTTAATTTTTAACCGACATCCAACAGAAGCAGGTTATCAAGTCAGTGGGTTTTATTATAAATACGAACTCTATAAGGATATAAAGTTCATTCTAGTTCTTATAAAATACCTATTTTTAGTTATTTAAAAAAAGGATCTTAATAGACTGAAGTGCTTTTAAACAATAAGTCTATTAGTTTATTTTCTTTCTTTTTGCTGTTCCCAAAATAATCTTATTATTGTCTAATTTATGTACAACTTTAATTTTATCTATTTTTAACTCTAATTATTTACATTTATTCTGGGACTTTTTTCTTAAAACGAGTTGCAACAAAGATACAAATATTACTTACGCACAGTGTTGGGATTTCATCCGGATAAAAACTCAAAATGGATTAATACTCATAATTTCTATCTTTTCGACGTGATTTTTACCACAAACGTAGATAAAAACTGTGTCATTTCATAAATGTACAATAATTTAACATAAACATGGTTTTTTATGAATAAACGAGATTGGAATAAAATAATAACAAAAATAAAATTATATCTAACATGCTTTGTTAATTATTTTAATGATGAAAACAACTTTTGAATGCAAAATTATTAGGTGCTTCCGCGTATGTATAGGTCTACCAGGATCCGATGGCAAAAAGGGAAAAAAGAATTGACCCTAGCAATACGATAGTTTGTTTTCCTAATGATACGGGTTTTTATCCGTTTCGGATAAAAACTCGAGCTTTCAGCCCATTAATACTTACGCATAGATTAAAAACCAGTACCGACAGGACCGCAAGACAATGAAATATAAGATCTATTGAAATTAAAATTAGCAGAAAAACAATAAATATAAATTCTTACTTTATGCAAAGTAAATTAAACACGGAATGAAGCCAGCAATTTACGAATAAAACTTGTTCTAGACTGGAAATGTAAGAAAATATTTAAGTATCTTTGCCGTTTTCTTAAAGATAATGTCAGGTATAAAAACATTGTTGTTATACCGGTATTACGACAATGGAAACTCAAGTTTACTGTCTACAACGAAAACATCGAAAGGATAAAAAAGCAAGCAGATCGGTTCTTGAACAATTTTTTCATTCAACATTATTATGTTTTACAGTCACTTAGCCACTTCCTACTTAAGGCTTTGCAGGACTGCGAATTTTAGGCCGCGACTGATTCACGCAATACAATCCCAGAGGTCCATAGTAAGGCACGCGACGTCAACACATGACATGGTATCATAGATTTGCGTAGCATTTTGTATGAAGAGTCTTTTAACTTGACCAAATCGCTTCGGTTCAATCATATTTGCAGACCGAGAGCTTGGCCTCGACGCGTTATAAGGAAGTTAACAATGACGATCGCTATTTTAAAATCAAATATGTAAAATTGCGGTTTCATTGTCTTTTTTTTAAACTGTCTTTCCTGCTGCTATTGCTAATGCAGCATCTTTGGTATCTTTAACGTTAGCTCCTTTTATGTTATTTATTTTATCTCCTTACTTTTTTATTTTTTTTATTTATTTATTATTTGTTTTTGCAATTAATAATATTACAATTAACTTACATACAATTAATCCATAATAACTATAACATAATATTGAAGTGGACAGCAGCACTTGGTACTCCTTATCTTCTCATTGTCTTTATACAAAATCTTGTTCTCATCTCTTTCATTCTCTATGAAATAACAGAACACTATATACTTCATATGATTGTTTCAACAAGGGAATCCCTCGTAATGGTATACTGCTAGTGCTAAATGTCACACGAACAAACTAATGCTAAAATGACTTCTACACCTCCGGTAAACATTATTCATACATCAAACTTATTCGTTCCGTAGCCACTGGTGTGCCAAAAATCGACACATAGGGAAAATGTTTCGTCATCTAAATGGTATTTTTGCTAGCCCTGTAATTTATTTAAAACTTGATTATAATACGATAATTGTTATAATTATTTTAATAACAATTTACTTGCGTATGTTCTAAACCTATATTAATTATAAATATTAATAAAGTCGGCAATGAAGTATTTTGTGTTAATAATGTTGAATAATTTAAGTAAATAACATTGAACTGACAACTTTTGTTTATTCAATATATTAAAATTGTATTTAATTTAAATAATCTAGATTTACGTGAGTTCACACAATATTAAGAAACCGTTTATTATTTTTATTACTGCGTCATAAAAGTTACTGGCATAATGTAAACATCGTCAGTTCGTAGTCGCACTAGTCATACTGTTAATGAACTAAACCGACCTAAGTATTGCCTTGCGTATACGTGTCGTATGTAACACATAATTGTTTTTATAAACTTTTTTTATATATCGTGTGCCCTACAATTATCGTAATTTATAACTTGGAACAAAGACTTCGGTTTCATTTTAAATCGAAATCTGTGATTACAATTATTTCAATGTAATAGACAATATCAGTTTCCAAAATGCGCAATAATTTTAGTTTTGTTTTGAATGTGAAAATGATCATATACCGCTTTATTCCGAAACGAGCGTTAGCGTTATTACTGTTGCGCTTTCTACGTTTGGTACTGGTACGTTCAAAAAATGTATTCCAAAATACAGAACATATTTGTTCCTTCTAGTTCTTTGGTCCAAAAATCAAGAAGGTCAATGTCCGTACATAATTTGGTCCAATGAGACCCTTGGTATATCTTATTTAGTTTCGGGTGTCCTCCAGTATCGTATAATCGACGACTTATTGGTCCTCGTTTATCGCAGTACTTTATACATTTTTTCGGAATAAGGGCGCAAAAATCTGAGTGCGTGAGTTAACTACGTTCAACAATCAATCGATAAGTTACTGCATCGTAATTTTGTCGATGTTTTGTCTTTTACGTATTTTTTAGGCCAACGATGATCTTGCAGTGAATTATTTTGCTGATTTAATGATTATTATTAACTTTGCATTTATTTCTCGTCGATTAATCATTACATTGCAACGGACGTTTTTGCTTATGTTAAAAAATATAAATAAAAATATGTTGAATTTGTAAACGATTAACTTAAATAAAATGTTAGTATTTTTAACAAGGAATTGAATTGTTGAAAGTTAAATGTGTGATAATGATTTCATGTTTCTTAGAAACTTAGAAAACATATGAACACAAAATTCGGAGATTAGTAATGCTTACGAAAAAGGAAAATAAGACCCTGTACACCAGGCTCTAGAATATTAGTATTATGTGGATATATTGTATTGTAAATAGTGTTGGGATTTCATCCGGATAAAAACTCAAAATGGATAAATACTCATAATTTCTATCTTTACGGCTTGATTTTTACCAAAAACGTGGATAAAAACTATCTGTCATTTCATAAATGTAATTTAACATAAACATGTTTTTTATTAATAAACGAGATTGGAATAAAAGAATAACAAAAAATATATATATCTAACATGCTTTGTTAATTAATTTAATGATGAAAACAACTTTTGAATGCCAAATTATTAGGTGCTTCCGCGTATGTATAGGTCTACCAGGATCCGAGGGCAAAAAGGGAAAAAAGAATTGACCCTAGCAATACTTAGGAAATTGGAGTAAAACGTTTCGATAGTTTGTTTTCCTAATGATACGGGTTTTTATCCGTTAAAAACTCGAGTCGTTTGCCCATCAACAATTGTAACACCAGGGTTGATATTATAATAGGCTTCCAATGTACTGACTAAAATATTTCTATCCCTCTTAATCGCTTTGAAGAAACAGATAAGTATGCTTCGATGGCTCAGAAATGTTTGTGTATTTTTCTCCTGCCCTTTACGATTACCGTTAAACAACTTTTCCTATTGCTTATCCAAGTATTGTAGGATTTGTATAAACTATTTCTTAATGCTAGATAGATATGTAAAAAGGATGCAAAAGAGCAGCGGATCGGTCAAACTTATTTTATCTGACGCCCACGGACATCCGCAACGTCAGAGGAAACGAAAATGTGTTGCAGAAGTACGCTATTCTCTTGAAGGCCCGAAAGTCGTAACAGTTTGGAAATACTGCTGAGGACAGAGTATTCCACAACGCGGCTACTGTTGTCTCTCTTATATCGAAGAGAAATTGAGGGATGGCAATATTTAGTGTTTCTACGAAGGAAACAGTACGATTTAAAAAAAAACAAATAACGGTAAACTATAAAATCATTGTTTTTGTTTAAATATATTCTGTCAACAATACAGCTTGCATTATAACAATCCCCTGACCTATTGCTCCGCGCAACTTCAATATTGAATATTAATTATTCTGAATTTAAATCAAACTTGAGAATAAATGCATTAATTTAATTTGTCGTCTCGCTTTCATATCATAAAACTATTCTTGGAATTTGTTATTAATTCTAGCAAGCCCGGACGTATCATTTTTAGAAGTTTATCTTTGAATTATTAAAAAAAAAATACCATTAAAATACAAAATAGGCTTACTTTAAATAATTAATTGTAGACAGTACTGTTAGACAAACGTCGACTGCCTATATAATTTATTTATACACCACCTCGTACGAGTATGTTCTATTTTCATCAAGTTCACGAACCTTTGTAGTAATTGAATTTTAATTAAATGCCACAGGAAACATTTTAAACACTACCTCTGTAATTTTACTGGTAAAGTTGTAGAAGTTTAAAATAAAAAAAAGATCATACGATTTTTCACTTATTTTATTTGAAAATGGCCACAGCTGTAAAAAATATATAAACAAAAATGTTGTATCTAGCAAATAACATCTTCATTCATCTTATATACTAAACACGATTTTTATATGAAACACATAAATTACACCCAATATTAAGTAATTTATCCGTCCGAACTAATTTAGAGTTAAAAATTGTACTTTATTTAAAAAAGTAGTTATTTTTATACATTTTTTATTTCATACATATCAATGTACGTGACACAACTTAATTTCATACTTTATAAAAATTTACAATTTTCATATAAAAATCGCTTACAAACCGATGCACACATTCAATTAACCTTCATATTGATGACGTCAGACTACATATCAACTTTCGACCATATCACTTATTTGGTAGTATTATTTAATTACATAAAAGGTTCTCTGAACGACTTTTAACCCTTAATTGCATTGGTCTTTTATTGCGGCCTGGAATAAATGATTACAAAATTACGGTGACGCTTTTTATAACTCTATAAAATTAGTCGACCGCCAAATAGAAATGTCAAAAAAAATAGATTTGCCGCCGAAACTTGCACACTTTTTTTAACACATACCACACGACTTCAATAAAATAACGTGAAACGTGGTATGACATTTGGCAACAAGATGCATTTAAGGGTTAACAGAGAACGTTGAATAAAAAAATGTACTATTTAAGAGAATCCTAGTGACTGCATGCTCGTATAAATATACGGCAAAGTATGGTTTAAATTCGTCCAAAACAGGTTATAACATCGTAGGGACTACAAGAAAAAATATATTGTTTATATGATGTTTTTATAAGAGAAGGGAAAAATGGGCGGCGCCAATAAAGCGCTGATCATCAACGTTTGTTGACTACAATACTAGAGGAACTGCAGATGCCTTGCAGTTCTTTAAACTTGCATAGCGAGATATTTTAAATATATATCTTTTTATAAAGATACTGCTGTAAATACATGTTAACATAGCGTTCTTCAGATTTAAAAACAGGTTTTAAATGACCGACAATAATTTTATCTGTATGAATAAATATATAATTTATATAGTAATAACACTGGATCATAAAACGTTTCTTTTATTAGGCGACAAGATTATTATTATCCTTGTTTTTTTTCAAACAGAATGAGAGAGATGGAAATATTGGTATACAGGTATTATGTCAGTAGTCGTACGGCTTTATTAGACCGATGCCACGCATAACGGCCTTACGCCGAAGCAAAGTCCCCGTATTTATCGCGAACTCGGTCTAATGAAGCCCAAGGGTAGACTATTAGATTGAATTAAATGTGTGCATCAGTATTATTAATAATTCCTTATTCAATGATCTTTACACTAACTCACAGCTTTGGTCTGTTTAGAGCGTACAAATTATAAAATATAAACATTTTTATTTCTCTCACATTTTAAAATATCTCTGATTTTTTTTATCTTCATACTTTACAATTTCACATATAGAGAAAAAAATAATACAATTCAATCAAATACTGTCGAACCTGGACAAGTCCAAGGGACCACGATAGTGGACTTGGTTATAGTGGTTTCTCTCTAATCCGAGTTTCTCGCATATGGAGGTAGCTCGTCGGAAAATAGAATGACACTCGGTTAACCAGGTTTGGTTGTAATAATGAAACAATTTAAAGAGACTCGAATACAAATTGTGATTAAAAAACAGGTTAAAATACGCTCTCGCCTTATTCAAAGTCACCATCCCACAATCTTATCTTATCTTATAGTCTATGGTAAATAAAATGTTTGTAAACTAGAAAAAATCTTTAAAAAAAACCTCTAGCGTTCCATCTAATATGTGCGTACTAAGATTTTTAAAACATTGTACTCAAATATCATACATTAAAAAAAAACTAACTACACAAAATGCAATAGAATTCGGAAAAAATACGTAACGAGCACCAAAAAAATTAAGATAAAACATCAAAGTCTTTTTAATTTTCTTAAAAACAATCTTAACTACCAGAATACATTAAGACTTTGACGCAGCTTTTAGAATTAAAAAATCAAAACTTTGGCAAGACCAACTTTTCAAGTTAAAAAAAAACAAATTGTGACGAAACCGAACGTCCCTTAATCTCTAATATTTACTCGTCAATATTACAATCGCCATGTAAATTCGATACAATATCACTTCCACATTGTTAACAAACAGTTCCATCGACACACCATTCCAGCCATTTTCTAATTTGACATCTGTCAAATGTCTATGGAAAAAGCATAGCGTAAACACGATTGTTTACTCGACTAATTATTGTAAAAAAAGCAATTTTAACCGCACATTCCAAATAGTCTACAACTTAATGACTTGCCTTAAATATTTACTGGTTGGTACAACGTTCAACATAAATATAACCTGCCTAACATCGACTTAAGAAGTCATGGCCTTAAATAGTTTAGTAAAATATTAAAAAAAAACTAAACAATATAAAATTATACGGAAACAACGTTAAATAAAATTATAACCTACAAAATATGATTGTTTATTTTGAACATGCCGTAAAATATTGGACGAGTTGATTTGCGTATTACAAAATTTAAAAAAAGAAAAATAAGTGTCACATTTATTTCCACACCATAATAGAAATAAAATCTATAAATATAAAAGAATATACAAATATATCGAAAATATAAAATGGTAACTATGTTTTAAATATACATGTTATGTATAATAAAAAGAAAACAAACAAATAAAATATTTTTCTCTTATGTGCAGAAACATAAAAACGGAAAATTTGAAACAAACGAAACAATATTTATTTAAAAAAATATCTTGGAAACTACAAAACTAATACCAACAACATACATACATTATAGAAGTTTTATAGTCTGTGCACTTTTCCACATATTCTAAAATAATAAAAGGTTTTCAAAAAACCTAAATCAACAAAAGCAATGCATAAAATATGCATTAATTTGGCACCATTTCAGGGATGATTGAAATTTTGTTTTTCTAATGGTTACATAAGACAAATTTGGTATCAAATTGGCTCAATTGCTACATAGATATTGCATAGAATTTTATTCAAAAATCTATACAAAAATATAAATAAAACATCTATGTACAATACTAATAATAAAAAAAAACATCAAAACAAATATTTTTTTAAAACGAAATGTTGCACAGACCATAAAAATATGACACATTTGCTCACGATAAATTCAAATGAATAAACGCAACCATACATTACAATGCACTTAATGATATGTCCACAATTTATAATGTAAATGGACAGTTTTAAGGACCTTGTATTTTATGTCTGTGATTTTTTGGCGCAACGCTAATGGTTGGCGGAACTTCGAAAATCGAACTAATAACAGAGACATTTTTTCTCAATAATTTATAGCTTAAAATGTTCCATATTTTCTGAATGGATTAAATGAGTAATTGTTATTATTATTAGATAGAAATAACTGTAACATAAAAAGCCTTGTTTAAGTCAGAACAAAAAATAGTCATTTTCAAGTAAAGTCCTATCCATTTATAGAGATCAGTGCCTATATTTCGTCATGACCATAGAGTAATAGTGTTGCCACTTTAGTCATGTATTTCTTGGTAAATTGTAATGTATGGCTTTCCTAAAATATGTTTAGATGACATTTAAAATTATGACACATCATTAAACTTAGCAAAAATTGATATAATTTATACATAATTTGTACAATTTTATAATACATAATTTAAAATAAAGTAAATTAACAAAACCACATTCGTTAAGAGCATTCTAGTTTTTAGTATTAAAAGAATATCAAATACATATAGGAATCTATGCGATTTTGTATGTAATAAGAATAAAAAAATAAGCTTCGAGAGATTATCGTCGTATAGAAAATAAAATCATTTTTTTTAAACTGTATTAATTTTGCAACTTTGGAATGTCCCATTTTATTGAAGAATCCTTGTTAAGTCCTGGAATAAAATAACAATACTAACAAATCACAAAAATATTACTGGCCACTTATCACCTTAAAATATTAAAAAAAAATCTGTTGGTTTGACATATGTCAATAGAAATGTCAAACTACGTAGTAGTGTAGATAAAATTATTTACCTCATATCTGTGGAGTACTTGAGGATTCGTATATGGCGAACTTTCGCTATAGAAAAACGGTCTCTTCATAGTGTTTTGCCCTAAAACATAATTTAAATAAATTGTAGAACTAACATTTATTTGTATATGAAAAGTACTATATTTTTAAATATACTAGTTCCCAAAGATATATTATACTGTAGATGGAACACTCGAAGCCTAAAAGTGAAGCATTTTCTTTCACCTCCGGAGGTCAAACATAGGGAGATTTCCCCTAGTGTTAACCTCTAAATTAAATTTGCCGACATAAAAAGTCGACCGAATGTAACCTCTTCTCTCAAATTTAAATTTTATTTCATAGTATTTACTAAAGTTTCATATTGTAATTAATAGACATTTTTAAAACGCCAATTAAAAATGTATAAGAACGATAAAACAAAAATAGTCTTTGTTAAAAATTGTTTGGATTTAAATTGTTTTAAATAAAATAATAATAATGAAAAACGATAATTAACGATTTAGTGAATGTTTTAGTTTATTCTACTGCTTATTTTAAAAATTAAAAAAAAACCACACAATTTTCCAAACTTGGGATTTTTTTTTCATGATACTGGCAAGTATTTTTCTCTAATAATTTCTTTCTTGGCACGCTTTTCAACGTCAAATTAGTATGGAGTGCTCCCTCTATGTATAATATCTCTTTGCTAGTTCCATTAAAAAGTAATGTCATAAATTGCCTCAATAATTTTGCATCCAGAATTCTTACTACGAAGAATACATCTTTTCTAATAAGGAAACACATAATTACAAATTATTATTAAAGAATTTTCTTAATGTAAAAATAATGAAATGTTTAAAATTGCATATACTATATGTACATGCCACCGTTATAAAAAAAAACGTACATAACTGCGTGTGCGCTGCTAAGGCGTTCTGTTTAGCTATTAACAGCTCCGGCCCAGGTCTTGATATCTGCTCGTAGTAACCTACAACTGTATAACAAAAAACAAACATCATTCTAAACCTTTGGCTTCATTACACCGAGTTCGTGATAAAAAAATCTCCGTTTTTACCGCAAACCCGGTAATATATAGGAGTAAGGTAATGGTGAAAGTTTTTTTTGAAATATCCTATAGTTTTGAGTTTTTTCATTTTATTACTACTAGGGTTTGCAATCCCGCACTGCGGGATCCCGTAGCGTATTACGGAATCCGCGTGTGTAAGCTTTAGCCGGTGAAATATTATTCAAATTATGGCCTTAACATACTGAGACACCCGATTTACGAAGGACTTGCTCTTAAAACTATTGTTTTTATCTAAATTACACAATTTAAGGCGGTTTCGCGGCATTTTGCAAACTGCAAAATCTTTTTTAGTTTTTCTTTGATGAAGTGGAAAGTAAGTATTTTATTTTATTGCAAGTGCGGCTATTTATTTATCATCTTTATTCCAAACAAATATAGAAACAAAAAAGTATGTTATCAGGCTGCATATAGTGCTTGTCATGATCGCAAGTTAGTGCGGGATCCCGCAGTGCGGGATTGCAAACCCTAATTACTACACTATACAGCCTGCAAGGATATTATACCGTCTATAGGCGACTTAATTTCTTCTTTCATAACATCGCCTATAATTACGCGATTAAATTAGTTCTTTGGCCTATACTATGAAAGGTGTTTCGTATTTCTGACGGATTACCTAAAGAACATGCGCTACAAAGCGATTCTATAGCGAACGATGACATATCGAATGTCAATGTCAGTTTTATACATTTTTGTCAATTCCATCAGCGATGTCGCCAATCGAAAGATACTTTGGGTAACCCCCCTGATCAAACTGGACTGTGAGATCCCTCACCTGTATTATTAGTAGCCTGGTAATATGGACTGCTTTGAGGCTGCATTACATTTTCGCATCCTGAAAAGGCAAAAACAATGACAAACTGACAGACAAATTTGTAACTCGAGGGACATTAATGGTAGGTGGTTGTTGAAGATGGCTTCACCACAAAAAAAATAGATTTTCTATTACTCTAGGGTTTTATAAGACGGAGGTCACTCAAAAAACAACCGTACATCGGAGCAAAATCTCCATTTTTATCGCGAACTCAGTCTAATGAAGCCTAATGTTATAAGAATAGTGAACATTTTCCACTTACCATTATTCACCTCAGGTTGTTCCTGTTTGACTTGATGTTGTAATTGTTCCAACAGGCGTTGTTGCTCCAATTGTCTCTGGTTTTCATACAAGTTATTTTGATCTATAAAAATTACAATAACCGATTTTAAAAGGAAACTTACTTCCGGAGGCTGGAAAAATGTACTTGTCTTACCCTACAGCTTTATTAGACCGAGTTCGCGATATAAACCGGCCGTTTTTATCGCGAAATCCGTCTAATGAAGTCGTAGAATTATAAAATAATACCTCTTTGATCCTTATTACGCTCATATAAGTACTTGTCATCATCATTACCAAAGTCTATTTCTTGTTTTATATGGTTTTCGTTAAAGAAATTTTGATTTTCAGTAATCCGATGCGGCTCCTGCAACAACTGCAGGTTGTGTTGTTGATTTCTTAGTACATCGGCGCTGTCCGGATATCCGTTAGTATACGCTATATAATTATCATTCCGGTTCGTATATTCCTGTTTATCTTCATACGTGTAAACTTCCGGAATCTTCTCGTATCCATTATCAATAACTTGCTTCTGGTACGATTGATCAACTTGGTTTTCGTACCCGTTTGATTGATTGATTGATTTACGTTCCAATGCGTACTTTTCTGCTTCCTTATTATACTCATCGTTGGTCTCCGGTATGTATACTGGGTTTGTTTTTGTATAATCTTCTGGTATGTCGTATTTTTTAACATCCGGTTCGTAATTATCCGATTCCCTTTGGTAAGGTAACTGGTTCGGATAATTGTCGAGTGGATCCGACTCGAAGGACTTCTCTGACGACTCGCTGTAACTATTGTTCGGTTGTGTGTCGTCTTCCTCTGACAGAATTGGGTCTGTCTGCATGTATGCATCTTGCTTCTTCGGTCTGAGAGGTACACCGATTTTTTGTATTGTGTCGTCTATAGCTTGCTGGGGGGAGATGTGATTGGCGATTGCATTGAGCGCTTGTAAACGATATGCAAGCTGTAAATTAAATAATTCAAATACAAAAAAAACAAAAAGCTTAATAATCTATAGAGTATAACAATTTGTTATCTGTATTTATACGTATAAATATTAACAATATTTATTATTTTTAAATTAAAATTTAGTATTTGGGTTTTACTCAACATTATAAACATGTACAGCTATCAACTGGAAATTCCTAATTAAGGATAAAACTAACCGCATGATATTAAATAAATTGTGCAAGTAAAGTTAAAACCAGCATATAATTGGTTTTAAAATAGTATGATTATCTCAACTTTAATATATTTCCTTGTAGTACATAATATATCTAATATAACATTATGTATTTTGTAAATAAATATACTCACATTATCTGAACTTTCGTTTGGTAGTCTATCAGGAGTATTGATTGGCATTGTAGACTGACTATTTAAGCACCATTTTTCAGATTTAACACTAGAAAAAAATTGTAATAACTCTTTATGTGAATCTATAAAATGTATTTAAAAATTGACTCACATATTGACAGTTAGAATCTGAGAGTGATGGCATCGGACATTTTATTAATCTTTTTAAATCAAACACTTTAAAACATTAATTCATTAAACAAGGGTAACAATGTTTTTGTACGGCAGGGAAAACCCACGACTTTGTCAGTGCTGAATTTAAAAAAGGTGGCCTATATGCCTGGGTACTTAGGTTCTTTCCAGTCGTGTCAACCCAGCCATATAGGAAATATATTACCAAAATACAAACAACATTTATTCTTTATACTATTTACCAATGTGTTTTTCTAATTTCGATTTTAATATGTACATATTTACCCGACGCTCTAACGATGAAGGAAAACATTGTGATGCAACCTGCACATATCGAAGAAATTCAAAGATATGTGAAGTCACGCAAAATACGTGCTAATCGTGGAGTTGCGGAAAAAGGAGCCCAACATGGGTCAAACTACTGCTACTATTTACCTGATGTTATCTTTCCTAATCTCCTTGTATTTAACTGTGCGACTCTTACGAATGACCATTACTGAGCCATCAGGGTTCAACTTGGGAAGATTCTGGGAAGGGATCGCATCTTTGCTTAATGTCTTCCATTGTCCTGGAATGATATAAGAAATTACAGTTAATACAATAACATCAACTTGCAGTATAAGAAACAATAATACGAGTATGATAGAAACCCAGAAAGAATATAGGAGAAAAATTGACATTTATTTCTAACAGTGACAAGACATTATCAATACATTAATAAAAAAAAAGTACAGTTGAAGCTGATTAAGCGAGAGTCATTCTCTGGCTCCGGCGTAGGACCTTTATAAGTAAGAAACTCAAAGACAGAAACTACTATAACCAAGGTATTGGGTTGTTCGGAAAGTCATTTCGTTTTTTTTAAGGAAATTATAGACAATTCTGCCTATACTGACAATAGTGCTAGGTCTGGGTATGTCATTGTATCCCATTCAAGCTGTAGAAGCTATTGGCGAGTGACAAAACTTTATTTTGAATTTATCTGCTTCAACCAGCCTTTAAAACTTGAAAACTCTTCAACATAAAAATTGCTGGATGGAAATTTAGCGAACCAGTTCTGGCACTGGCGTACTATTAACACATCTTCTCCATTCACATCGATCAATTTCTTTCTGACTTCAGCATTTTTATCCTTTTTGTAGCAAAACATAAAATAAGTCGAAATTTTTGCTTTTCGCTCTCCATATTTAAAAGGGCACCAACCAAAAACTATAACCTAGAATTAATTGAAACTTTTCACAAACTGGCCTTGTTATATGAGCTTTCAAAGCATATAATAATTAAACGGCTTAAGTGAGAATTTGGGTGCAAAAAATTCAATTAAATCCTCTATCGGGAAAAAACGAAATGACTTTCCGAACAACCTAATAAATATCTCAGTCCCATGGACTCTCGATTCTTCTAATTCAACTGTATATAGTCATCCCTGTCATCTTCTTTAAGAAAACAGAGATGTCAATGTGTTTTTTATATGAGTCATTCAAGTTACAAGCTTCCAAAAGCTCAGTTGGTTTTACTAAACTAAGAGCCAATAAATTAAAATTTTGTAAATGTTCTTAAAGTAGGCAAATGTTTATTTTAAAAAAATATTATGTTAAATGCATTAAAATGATAATTTAAACCCGTGTGCATATAATGTGCAGTCCCGCAACTCAGATAATGTTGCACATTAGATTTTCTATATCTGTATATGACTTCATTTGTTTTATAAATGATATAAAATTATACACACCAGGAAGTTTATGATAACATTCAAAATAAATTATTTAATTTTGTACTTAACTGTTATAAATGTAATACATAGAAGTGAGGGGGCCAGCTAATGTTTTAAAAAGCTGTTTTATTCGTAATATCTAATTACAATTGTTTTATAGTTAAATATTCCATCAATACTCTACTAGACAACACATTCCCGAGAAACCCTTTTAAACAAATCTATTCCTAAAAACCATTTATATAATATATTATTTTTGTTTTATCACAGAAAAACACTGCTTAGAAACTTTTATCGTAAATACGAGTAAATAAGATAATAAAAAGATAAAAATTAAACTATCTTCAATAGATCAGTGCTTTGTGAAATTTTCGATATGAATTAATCATTCATTGAAGCTCGATATCTCTAGATATCTGCATGACATCCATTTTGATAGTAAAAGATGCTAGTAATGATGATTCTCAAATCATTTATATATTTCAGAAAGCTTG
Organism: Papilio dardanus tibullus; assembly: GCA_013186455.1. Classification (NCBI taxonomy): domain Eukaryota; kingdom Metazoa; phylum Arthropoda; class Insecta; order Lepidoptera; family Papilionidae; genus Papilio; species Papilio dardanus. The sequence goes on along the minus strand of QDHC01006461.1, from coordinate 217,466 downwards.
AATTAGTCACAAATATTGTGCATTATGTAGTAAAAAGGACTATTCAACATGGGATACTTTCACAACTCCATCTTTTTTTTATATTATAAAGTGGCAAACTAGCAAGCGGCCACCTGAATTCGCTGAAATAGCGAAGGAACCGCTGCCCATAGACATCTGCAATTGCAGATCCGTTGCCTACCATTAGTCTACGGGGGAGGACATGCACAGAAAGAGGATAATTCCTCTTCCTATGCGTCCCCTGCGCCGCCGAATTCACTTCCCCTTCCCATCATTTCCTTAAAAGAAAAGGAAAGAAAGGAAAAGTGGACTAAAATTAGTCCTCCGGCACCACACTCATCAGACGAAACACGGAATCGCTTCCATTTGACTCCTGTCTTCTGTGTGGTTGTGGTATTTCACCAGGCGAGCCGGACAATTCGTGCGAAGATGTCAAAGCGGACTCTACCACTGCAACAGTACAGTTTAACTTGTACAAATCCTTACATATCTTTTGGTTAACCATAGGTTTCCCATGACTAAACATTTTTACCAAAACATTCTGTTTTCTCACATTTTTTACCTTAAAGGCTGCTTTTAGCTACCGTTTACTTTTATTAAGAGGTAGGCTTTGAGCTATTTTATTTTACTTCAAATACGAGTCAGACATGACGCTTAGGATGCTAATTACAGTGTCGATAATATCAGGACACGAATTATTTAAAATGTTTTCCTTATATGCAATAGATTGTTAGTATCAATAATGCCAGATTAAATTTAATTTTATAAAAACTAGCTATACTATGTTGATTTTTAACTTCTTCCAAGCTTCTTCAAACCTCCTTTATATAATAAAGATTTGATTTTACTTTTTCTATTATGTAAACATTAATGTATTTTAAGCGGCTGATTTTAGAATATACATGAAATATAACTCTATCAGTTGCCTCTTTCTTTTCTTTATTCTGCCAAACTTGTAAGGAAAATCTTCACGCTAAAAACGCTTAAAAGACCGCGCCTATCGGAACGATATTATATATTTTTTTGAACACATTTTATTTCCAAGAAGGATAAATAGTAGCGATTTCCTGCATAAGACACTGCACTTGGTAGCAAGCATAAGCTAATAATTTGCATAGTTCGTCACGTTTCACGCGGAAACTCAGTTAAAAAAATAAGCAAAGTGGAAAACCGGATTTTATCATTACGGATAAATATAAATACATGACTAACATCAAAACCAAAGTTGAAGAGAATGATAATGGAAGATAATAGAAATTAATTTCAACTTAACCAAAATATAGCTATACAGTTGAACCTCAATAAACGAGAGTCTACGGGACTAATATGTGTCTCTCTAATCAGGTTCTTCACTTATGTAGGTTGTCCGCCGAGACTTTAGAATGATTCTCACTAATCCAGGTTTGACTATATTTATATACACTAGAAGTATCAATAGATTTTATTCAGTATATTAAGCAGATCAGCCCAACATCCAACTATTACCCTGCATCCGCTTGCTTTCTTTTACCGCACTTCTGTACTATTTGTCTAGAATAAGTCTGTTTTGGTTTGTGGCAATAAATGCTTATTTCTTTCTCTATAAATGGAAGTGTTTAAAAAAATATTCCCACAAATAACCAATGAGACAATTATCTTTATTGGAGCTAAAGGTTTCACTAATAGAAGTAAATTCTAATAAGAAAATTCATAGGGCATAAAAGATTAAGTGCATTGGGTCTCAGAATCAAATGTCTAAGATCTATTTGTTTTGCATTGAGTGATAATTTATAACAGATAGATACAACAATTACAGAATTAAATATATTGCAAATACTATCTTACTTTAGATATAATACTTGTCTTAATTTTACTATTTGTGAATCATCATACTGGTTTCTCTTGCAAATTACATTTGTGGTGGTTGCATTGTATAAAATACTTTGGTATCCACGGAGAGAGCAGTTTTAGTCAATGGTAGAGGTGATAAAAATGAAATGAAGTGTGAAAAAGCTTCTTCAACTTATAATGCAAGAATTGGTTTATAGTTAAACTAGCGACCTGCTGGCTTCAAATGGGTGCATAACTGATACTAAATACACTACAGAAAAACTGTGAACATTGTATATAACAGCCATACTAAAAATATTTGCACCCGTGCGAATCCAGGGTGGGTCGCAGGATATATATATAAACCTTCCTTATGAATTACTCTATCTATTAAATAAAACCGCATCAAAATCCGTTGCGTAGTTTTAAAGATTCAAGCATATATAGGGACAAACATAAAAAAGCGTTATTGTTTTATACTATGTGATACTATAAAGAGTTAAACATATATTTTTAGAACATCAAACCAACTATGCTCAGAGAACAATTTGCAAAACATAAACATGTGTGTAAAATATTTATTCCATTAAATTGTTAAAACTTTCGTGAGACATTATCTAATATTATTAATGCGGCTAAAACTCACGTGTGTTGTTCCGGTAACGGTACCGACCAGTTACGGACTCTGCGGGAGTCCATCATCAGGGCGAGAGCTCGTTACTCGATGCTCGCGGTCGCGGCGCGTCTCGCACTCGCCTAGTTTCGGACTCTGTGGGAGTTCGAAACTAGTCGGTACCATTACCGGTACAACACACGTGAGTTTTAGCCGCATTAATAATATTAAATATTTATTCCAATACAGATTTGACTTGATGAGCAAAATAATATAACTATGATGCTATATTCTTTACTCTTACTCCTCTAGATTCATATTTGTATATTACATTTTATTAACAACAACAACAACACAATCACGGCCGTAACTCAGAGGGGTAGGTAGAGACAACGGACCTCCATTTGGCACGATCCTGACACACCTCTCTCGCTTCTTCTACATTCATACATCTATGCATGCATACACGACGGTTGCGAGTACATTTATAGAAGCTCATATTACAATAAAATAAAGAAAGGGAGAGTTCTGTTGTGGTTATAAACTATTCAAAGAATAACTAATGCAAGGTAAGTACAATGTTTGTAAACAACACAGTACCATCAAGCATGTCATTTCTTATAAGATTCTAATAAGACAGTATCAGTAATAGTTTAAAATATAAAAACACGTAATTTAATTTACAACAAGTTGTCGCTACTCATATCCGGGGTGTGATCCGGCGATTTTTTCGCCGAACAAATTATGCGATCTCTGGAGATGACTCATATAAAATATTTTGATTAAGAGTGCATTATACCAACCAGACATTGAAAAACCCAAATACCTTTATTCTTACCCATTGTAGTGACGTTGTAATCGGCCTGGGTGAAGTGGAGACTGCACACTTTGGAGTATATTGTAAATGGTTTGCCGCGTTTAAGAATTATGTTCCACTTCTCAGCCATGGTTTGGTCGCGCGGAAACCGATGGAATTTAACATTTTTGGTCTTGCCGGCAAGTGAAGTGCACTGTGGTACCGTACAATAGTAACCCATTGCAAATTCACTGCAACCTTTGTTGTTAAAAGTCAAAGTTTTAGTTGGGATCCTGACACCCGCTTGCATAAAAACTTCATAACATCAATCAAATATCAAATTAATTTAATTTAGAGAGTAGTCGAAGTGGTTATTTACTGAGATCGTTATCACTTTTGTTAAAATCGGAATCATCACACTACAGCCTTGAAATATTTGACATGTATTCACCTTTTTTCCCTTCCCCACTTTTTTAGAAAATGGCTACTTTGGACCATAAACGCCATAAATCATAAAATAAAACAGATTAAAATTTTGACTCCCAACACTGACCTCTAAAAACTATAAACTGACCATGGCCGTTTTTTGTTCTCTGTGCCTTAAATTGATTTCAACATTTTGTTAAATTTCCTCTATCACACTATGTCTAAATTAAGTTGTTAGTTACAGTAACCTGTCTCTATAAATTAGACTTTGCCTTAAAACAATATTTTTTCTGCTAACTTTTTCCGTTTATTTTTGTTTCTTGATTTCTGGTTCCGTTTATACTCTTTATTAGCGGTTTATTGTTATTATTTGACAGCTGGCTAGATTAATAATTTATGGCATCTGTTGTTGATTCTGTTGGAACTTTACGAGAAAAATTATAATAAACTTATTTAGGGCCCTTAATTTTTGTTTGTTTATATTAATAACTTTAATTGAATACCATTAAATAATGATTAAAAAATTACGTTAATGTTGTAAAAGTTCATAATGCCTTATTACTGCACTGTTCCTCGTTGCACATCCATGGCCGGAAAAGTGAAAGATGTATCATTTCATCAATTTCCAAAGGACAAAGAACTTGCAAAACTTTGGAACGACATTTTGAAAAGAGGAAAACCTTATACAAAATATTCTAAAGTATGTAGTCTACATTTCAAACCAGAGGATTACACAATAACTGGTCTAGGCAAAAACAAAGGTAAATAACAAACATTTATTAACACGTTTGATTTTTATAAAACGATTCCTTAAAGATGATACTTTTATTTAATAAAAACATAGGTCAACACATAAATCACAGATGATAACTGACACATTTGATTACATATCAAACTTATAAAGTCTTCTTTCTTCATTGATTTAAAAGGTATCTTGAAATTAACTTACTAGTTTTATCTTATTTATCTTGTATTTAACAAATACAAATTGTAGGTCAATGGAGAACTTTACGGAAACATGCAGTACCATCACAGAATCTGCCTTCCGATTCAACTGTACAAAGCATTAAGGCTAGAAATAGGGGATTGTATCTTCCTACTGGTAATATGGATACTCAGGTAAATAAGTTTATAACAAAGTTCAATTATTTGCAAATAAAAATAATATGTTAAATTAATATTAAAAATAATATGGTCTCAAACTGGGTTTAACAATGAAAACTGACTTCTTGTCACAATAGAAGTAGTTTTTTTTTTAGAAATCATAGATTTTTGTGAATTACTAATATTTTTATTAACCATACCAAGTAAACTTGAAAAAGTTTGTGTTAGGATATAGTTCACAACAATAGTCAAATGCGGGGGTTCAAACCCATGACCGCGAGATTGGCAGCCCGTATCACTAACCATTACGCTATTGGCGCTTAAATTGAAACAATCCATTATCATTATTTGTAATCCTATGACTTCATTAGACAGAGTTGACAATAAAAATGTTCATTGTGCTTTTGCATAAATCCATTATTATCATGAACTAGTCTAAAGAAGATGTGGGATAATACATGTATGTTTTCTTCTTATTTTTTTTAAGATGCAGCAAGTAGCACAGGCCATTTATATGCAGACAATGTTGGCTGTAAATGCTACCAAAGTTGGAGATATAAGCATGGCTTCAATATGTAATGGTTAGTTTTATATTTTTTTCTATCATAATTTTTTTATCTTATAAAGTGTCTAACAAGCAAGTGGCCACCTGGAACCGCTGAAATAGCGAAGTGACCGCTGCTATAGACATCTGCAATTGCCTATTAGTGTAATATAGATTGAGTAAATCTATACTAATATTATAAAGAGAGACACTTTGTATTTTTATTTTTTGTTTGTATTGAAATAACTCAAGAACTACTGGGCCGATTTCAAAAATTCTTTCATCGTTAGAAAGCTACTTTATTCCTGAGTAACATTGGCTTTATTATAAAACATCTAGTATATTATAAATTGATCTTAAAATGTTAAATGATCCTTATTATATTACAAATATTATAAAAGTGAAAGTTTACATGAATAGATATTTTTACTTAATATTACATACTATACTTAATATTTTTTTAAATTAATGGGCTAATTTCTTATATTTTTCAACACCTTTAACCTCTATTAAGTTTTTTCCTGTTTTCATTTTAATATAAAATTTAATATTAAATATTTTCAGATCCCACAGAAGGGTCAACCAATACAGAGAGTTCATCATCCATGTCAAGTAATAGTTCAGGTCAGTTTAATGAAACTATGTCGCAAATTGAACATTTATTGTATAAAAATAAAATAAACAGTGAACTACCAGAAGATTTGGTTACAAAAAGCAATTCGAATATGTCATATGTTCCTATAAAATCGGAAATACAAGATTTTACTTCAAAACAAACATATAAATGTGTCGAGTGTTCAAAATGTTTCAAAGATCCAGATGTATTTATTCTACATAAACGCATCCATGTACCAAAGAATCAAAATAATATGGATACTATACAAAAAACATTAACAGATAATGTAAATAGTGAGAAAGAGAATTACGATAATACTAATAAAAATGTAACTGGAGAGAACTCAACGGAAGAAACACTAAGAGCAAATCCCATATTAGCAAACTTATTAAAATCAATGCCGCAGACACTACAAAGAGATGAAATGCAACAAGAATTTGATACCAAAAGTGTTACCAGTATAGAAAAACAAATGATGGCAGCGATGACATTAAATATGAAGAATTATTTCAGAAATTTGTCAACAATGATGACACAAGTAGCGATATTATCAAATAAAAATATCAATGAAGAAATTGATAATTTAGTCTATGGTCTGGGGAATGATGATTCTAGAGAAAACAGTGATTTAAATGTTTTAATGAGAGAAGAAACAAATAAAGCACAGAGTATGCAGCTGGATGATGAGAATGATAGTCTGAATAGTGAATTTGACTGATTAAGGGTTTAGTCTTTTAATAGACTTGTTTAACTTAAGTAGTAAAATCATTTTGTGAATTAAAATGTTGTCATCACAAAATAACAGGTCGTTAACATAGCTGTCATTATCTTAGGGATATAATAAAAAAAAAAAGTTGTTTGTAGCATCAAATTTAAAAAAATCGTGCTGAGACAAGACCAAGTATGCAAAGTGTGTGCTATAAAAAAAAATTGTTAAGGAGCATTAGATAGGAATGAAAAAGCTGTCACTTCAAAGAGAATCTCGTCTATTCTATGTACTATGGTCTGGTATTCTATATGCTATATGTCTATGGTTTTTAAAAGTCTGTGATTCTGTAATCACAGATTGTAAGACAGATAAGGCTGTCCTTATAATATGTTCAGATAGGTTTGTTATTTCTCATTTCTATCAGATTCTATTATACATAATTTACCATATTTTTAAGCTGTTTGATTTGGCTAATTATATGAGGTATAAATTTTCTTTTTTTTTATTATTATAAATTATGTTAATATTGTGCCCATTAGGGGCTCGGATATCTGACGTCAATTACCCGCCTTGATTTTCTGACTGATTTTTAGGTTAGCTTAGGATTAGTTTAGTGATTTTTTTTTAATTGAAAATGTTTAATACCATGGAATATTTATGAAACAATATAAAAGTAGGCTTTTTAATTAGATTGAAATGTTTTATTTAATCTAGTAAAATTAATCTTGATTAAGATTGTATTGGACCATAGTTTTTGTGTAGTTTAGGCATTAAAAAAACAAAATCATATTGTAGCTATACATAAAACCTATTTGGATACAACGCTACGCAAATCTGGGATTTTATTGTCTAAGCTACTTCATACATAATAGTTTGTTAAACCATTTATGCCTTGGCTTCATTAGACCTAGTTCTCGATAATAACGGACTAAGCCGTACCAAAATCTCCGATATCGAGAACTCGGTTTAATGAAGCCAAGATACTGAAGACACTTTATTTTTTGTTTTTAAAACCCACCTTTTGCAACATTATATATTATTTGCAAGGCTTAATTTGTTTATATCATAGTAGACTGATTTAAAATGGCTTATTGTACTGTAAAATGTCCATTTACGGTAATTACTTTTTTTATTTAATGTGACCAAGTGCCTTAGATTATTATGATATTTTGTAAAAAGGTTCTTAAGTCAAACCTTAATTATAGATACATATAGTCCTACAAGGGTATTTGGGCACTTTTTTGACATTGAAAGGGGGGGCTCCTACAAAGTTTTAGCGATAACAATAGGTAAAAATGTTCTGACTTCTTTCAAAATCCCTCAGCTGCCTTTCCCTGATTGGTTAAAATGTTACGTTGTCAAAATGACATTGTTAGTTCACATATTTTCCGAGTGCCATAATATCCTTGTAGAACTATAATAAGGTGTGACAATTGTTCATGATATGTGTTCTTATAGGTATTTTAATTGAAGTACCTAATAGTTTTAATAATATAATAGGTTATGTACCTTTAAGTCCATATCTTATTCATAAAACCTGATGGTAAATAAATATATAACATGTTAGATTATAAGAACGATCATACGTAAGTTGTAATTTTATTTTATTAAGTCACTGGTGTGTTTAATGTATTGAAAAAATTAACTTTTCATTCTTATAAAATTAAAGAAGCCTTGAATAGTTTGGTTGTTTAATCTGTCAGTGTAGTAAGTGGCGGCGCCACTGTCGTTAGTGTAGCCAGGATATTGGCAATTAATACAGCAACACTTGACACTTTAAAAACTTCAGCAACTTTACAGAAATGTTGATAACAAGTAATTTATAAAATAAATTAATATACTTTGTTTTTAATATAAGTTAGTAAATTCTTTAAAAATATATGAATTGTGTAAGCGTGTGACAAAGTAACGAAATTTATTTTGAAGTATGAAATATCCAAAATCGTTTGATCTCTTGACAAAATTATGTAAATAAATATTTTGTATCAAAATATTGTTTTATTATGTTATGTTTAGTACAAAAACAATCATCTGTGAATGTGCCAAAGACTTTATATTGGTATATGAGTATAAAGTCCTTAAAATGTTATGATATTTCGAAAAGAAAGCGAGACAAGTAGAAACATTGTTAGTTTTGTTTTATGACGGCAGTGCCATTTATAAAAGTTGAAGAGCCAAATTTTTAACATTATTATATCAGCTATTAAATACGCAAACTTGATCATTTTTTTGAGCTTTTATAGCTGTACTTAATCAAACTCCAGGACCACTGCTGCTTTTTACTTTTTTATTTAATCTATGCTTAGTTTATAAAATGGCAACTCTTTTAGTGTGGAAGCATTGTGGTGGTAACATTAGCCTTGGATTTTTAAGAGACGGATCTGGCAGGCTAGTTTATTCCTCGTGTATTAGTGTGTGTTTTGCTGGTGTATTATTTACCTTACCACCGCCAAAAGTTGGATTAAAAGTCTAGCCCAGTGAGAGAGGCGTTGATATCGGTTGGTTTTGTAATAAAATATGAAAAACTTGCACTGACTTACGGCTTAAAAACAGGTCACTAGTGTGAGGCATTGTAATTTAATTTCACTTATGCCCGCTAGATCAAATAACTTGTTGGTTTGTAAATAGTTTAACTGGTGCCGCGGCAGTTTTTTGTTTAGTCCGTTTCTCCAAAGTTAAAGTAAGTTATCGTTGGTTTGGTACTATTGCCTTGCCGTCTATCAATTGTCTGTGGTTTCAGTCTTCAGCTATTTTACGTTTTAGTGGTGCGGGACTTCACCCCGAGAAAAGTATCGTAAAAGTGTAATATTGTATTGAAGTTTTTAGCGGGTTAAAGTGGTTTATGTAAATTACGAAGACCTTTATAGTTTTTTATAGAGATTACTAATAAGTATGTAGTTCATCTGGTATGATTGAAATATTTTAAACGTTTTGTTTACTAACTAGGCTAAGGTTATTTGTGTGCTAGATACCACAAGTGTATATTTCTAAACATGAATAACGATAAAAGAACGCCTATTATTTTAAAAAAGAAGAACATGGCCGTATTAAAGAGAAATTGTTTATCAAATGCCTCGACGTTATTGCAATGCATAAATAAAGCGAATTCTGTCGTAGTGAAGGAAGATGTAATTTATACGTCAACGCCAGGAGATTTCTTAAAGGGGGAATACCCCGAATTGAAAATTATTAATAGATTAAATATATTCACAAATAGTAGTCGCACAACTGCTAAATATCGAAGTGAAACCTCTGGTATCATCGTACGAACGTCTGACGAAGTGACAAAATTGATTGGCCAAAAGTGTTACGACACAATTTTTGCAGCTTTATGTTCAGTGATAAACCAGGAGTATCGGATACATGGAATTCTTTCGTTATTAACAGTTCAGAAGAAGTTCAAAAATATTGCCCTTCAAAGTGTTATAAGGACTCCAATATCTTTGTTTCCTCGTAAGGTAAAGCTGTCTAACTTTTCATGCCAAACTGATGAGACATGCTTTGATGTTATACAGAGACTGAAACAAAGGAGAAAAATAAGAAAACCACACCAAGTACCTTATGTTATACAAGAACCGGAGGTAAGGAAGCTTGTGATCAAACCTAAACACTTTAATGACACAAGTAAGATAATTGACACTGAAGAGAAATTAAGGAATGAAATTGATAATCCTTCAGTTGGTAATATTGATAAAATTAATGAGTATTTAAACAAAACAAACACAGATTCTATTGATAAAGTTACAAATGATGAGTGTAAGGATAGCAGTGAGGCGACTCAAACAGACAGCAATATAGAAAATTTCCCTGAATTAAGACAATTTGTTGACGAAGATAGTAATATATCAGATATAAGCTTAGGCAATATATCCATGAATAGCTTGGGTTTATCACATATATTGGACAACCCTGTTAATATATTAGATAATATAGACAAACATACTCAGGAGTCTGCGAGTGGGACTAGGCTTACTATGCTGGATGGGACACATGTAGAAATACAAGGGAAAACTGAAGATTACTTCCATATAGCGACTCCGGACACATTAAAATCTTTAAGTCCGAGTGAACGGACCAAAGTTATGTGGTATCAAGCATATATTGATTGGAAATTATGTTTAGAGAAAGATGAAGATGGTAATTTGTAAGTACATTTTTTTATTATATTATTATACTAGCTGTTGTGCACGACTTTGTCCGCGTGTAATTAAATAATATTGCATGTTACTCGGGGATAATGGAGCTTTCTAATGGTGAATTTTTTTAAATCGGCCCAGTACTTCTTGAGTTCATTTAATACATACAAAGTTTCTTTCTTTATAATATTAGTATTGATACATTTTACCGTTTTGTTTTTAATGTAATAAATTTTTGTTTTTATTTGTGGCTAGCTGTTGCTCGCGACTTCGTCCGTACGGAATTGAAAAGTATAGCCTATATTACTTTGGGATTAGTTTAAAGAAGCTTCTTAACAGTGAAATAATTTTTGAACCAACCATTTATGTACCAAATAAATGTTTATTTCTTTCAACTTTTTAGAATATTAGAAACTATATATTTATATTTGAAATAAAGAAAATATCGAAGCAATTTCTTATTAACTTGAATATTATCTCAGTTTAGTATACATTGTAGAAGCAGTTTAAAAATTGTTTTTTTTTTTCAGACCAATTCACCTGGCAGTGTTAAACAATGACATAGATCTACTCCGACGACAGTGCGTTGTGCTGAAGAGTAGACAGGAATCTGTTGATATACCTGCAAACTGCAATGTTGTGAGTTTATTTTTTAACTGGCTATTGTCCCTGACTGTGTGCACGGAATTATAAAAAACTTTCTAAGTCTAAAGTGTTCTTGATAGAACCTCTGTGATTATTTTCATCTAGTTCAGGAGATACCTTTTAACAAACATCCATCGATACTGTCATATATATAATCTATTTCGTATATTTAAGTGAAAAAGTCTATTATAAATATACTTCTATGATCTTCCATTTATACATAATATCCGGTTGTCTATGGAAATTATGAAAGGAATGCGAAGAGAATAACTACTATTGCTTTGTTAATAAAGGTAATATCTTACATAATATTAATTAGGTATATTACCTCACTACTCTCATTAATGCCTCATACACACTAGGATAGTATTTTAGTCAAGTAGCAATTAACATTTATCCGAACAAAGGATTTTCTAATATATTCTACTAAAATGTTGCTGTTCGGATAAGTTTAGTTACTAAATTACTACCCTAGTGCGTAGGTTTAGGCTTAAACGAGTCCGAACAGTAGTAAATCCTTTGTTCAAATAAATGCTACTTGCTACTTGACTAAAATACTATCCTGGTGCGAACAAGGCCTAAGGGGCGGATCCAGTGCAAGTATTTAAGTTTAATAATTTATAAAAATACGAAATATTTAATCTACATTCTGTTAAATGTCTCTTAACACCTTAATAGGTTTTTACTGGGTTAAATATTTTTTTAAAAACATCTTCAGTAGTTTTTTTTTATTTTATTCAAAATAGACAATTAATTTCTCTTTATAATAAAACAAAATATTTAGGAAGCTTTGACAGTATTGCGTTTTAAGTATAATTTATATCAAAGCGGTTAATCTTTGCAATGAGATAGAGGTTGATAAATATTTGTGTAAGTTTGTTGTGGAAATTTCCATTTATTTCCTAATACGTAAGACGAGATTGCATTGTATTGTTCTAATTTACGACTTTCTTTTTTACATTTATTTCAATCGATTTACAAGTTTTATAAAGTTTTTCGACTTTGTTACCTAAATTGATGAGAACGCGAATCAAGAAATTAGCACTGTTAATTAAATTAAATAAACCGATCGACTGAAATACGTAAAAAGGCCAAACATTGACATTTATGTACTAGCCGCTTTATTCCGAAACGAGATTCAGCGTTATTACTGTTGTACTTTCTACATTTGGTACTGGTACATTCATTAAAATAATTCCAAAATACAGAACATCCTTGTTGCTGGTACTTCTTATAGTACATAATTTGGTTCAATGAGACCCCTGGTCTATCTTATTTAGTTCCGAGTGTCCTCCAGCATCGTATAATCGACGACTTATTGGTCCTCGTTTATCCGCAGTACTTTATACATTTTGGAGAATAAGGGGGTATGAGTTTAATTAATTATCAAGTTTGATTTTTTTTTATACAAAGTTATCAACCTCCAAATCATCTACTGAGAGTAGACGTCACTGTCAAACTTCTAGCTTGAATATGCACTATGCAAATCCGAAAAGGTGGACGCCCCATACATGATGAGTTCAATGAACTCTTAATCGATAGTTCCCGAGCTACCCTTGAACAGATTTCTGCCTGTTCCTAAACATTTGGTTTACAATGCAAGGGCCAAGCCAAGAGCATCCTTGTACGCACTAGGATTGTATTTTAGTCGAGTAACAAGTAGCATTTATCCGAACTACTGTTAATTACGAAGGATTTACTACTGTTCGGACTCGTTTAAGACTAAACCTAACCTAAACCGTGTCCGAACAGCGTTTTAGTGGAGTGGATTAGTAAATCCTTTGTCCAGATACTTGCTATATTTGATTCGACTAAAATACTATCCTAATGCGAACAAGACTTTACATTAAGCGATATAAATGTTTGCAACCTGCCGCTATGCGATGTGCGCAATACAATCTCATAGAGGTCGCCGATTTGTTTATCATAACCACTAAAATCATCAAGTTTCGAAGATTTCCATCGCCTAATGTACGAAGGTCCTAACAATTAAACTAGCGATGTCCTATAAACCTACATAATGTAATATTTGTCTCATATCACAAGTCATCAGTTATGCCAACAATTATAAACACATCTACATCTTTCACTGTAGAAAAAGGATTTATAATATTATCATTTCCAATATTCTCTTCAAGAAAAATGATAATTTCAGTACTTCTTTTCTACAGTTGCATTAGCATTTTATGATGTAGATACGTATTTGTCTGCATTTTTAACGATTTTGTTTTTTTTTGCTTGCAATGCAAAGAGGGCCGTGTTCTAAATAAAAGTAAATGTACGTAAACCTTTTGAAACATTTTTATCTTTGTAAAATAATCGTTAATGATAAAGTTTTATGTTGCGATTGGTTTACAAATGTCGCTTGTAATATTATACGTAGCGGTATCAATTGTGCAAGCGTCGACCAAACATTTTACGGGGAAGTCCCGCGCAGGGATTTAACCATGCATTTTGAAGAATTCTAAAATGGCTCTGTTTAAATGGTTTAATGAGCTAAAGGTTTGTTCACCATGGAGATATTAATATTAAAGAATACAATACACGAAAAATACACGCTAGTCGTGGGTCGAACTACTACTACTATTACTACAATTAATATTAACAAAATATGTTTTTGAACAAAATAGTAATGTGAAATCTATGATGATTAAGTTCAGCGGGGCTACCCAAAGTACTTTTCGATCGGCGATATCGCTGATGGAATCGACAAAAATGTATGAAACTGACATTGACATTTGATAAAATCATGTGTTTGTCACATGTGAGATATCTGACGCCAATGTCAGTTTCATTCATTTTTGACGTTCGCTATGGATTCGATTCGTAGCGAATTTACTTTGGGTAACCCCCCAGAATGTATTTGGTTATTCTAAATTCAAAAGATAGATAATTCCGTTCCCGCGCAGTTGTAAAGAGTTTCGACGGTAACTACTTTTACCGTGGTGACAGTTAAGTAAAAGATGAGTTGTAAATTCTTCTATAAAATAATAATTTGCCGCCCGGGGCATAAGCCCGGCTTCTCCGCCTAGATCTTAGGCAGAAACCTGGTACCCTGGTTCCACATTGGCGAAGGATACAATTAAATTCGTTTACAATTTAGTGAAATGTTTCCAGACTGCACTCCAGATGGCCATATCTCAGGACTACGCGTCGTGCACCGCTATACTCCTGCAGTACGGCGCCAACCCGCTGCTCACCGACGACGATCAGCGCACCGCTGTGCACCTCGCCGCAGAGATGAGCCCAGATCATTTGAGATCAGTCTTACACTGCTGTCAAAATAATGCACGGTAACCAATGACAATTTTTCCCTCTATGATACAGTCGAACCTAGCTAACCGAGAGTCCAAGGGACCGCGTTAATCGACTCGCCTATAGTGGTTTCTATATAATCCGAGTTCCTCGCTTAAGCCTTGTTCGCACCAGGATAGTATTTTAGTCGAGTAGCAAGTAGCATTTATCCGAACAAATGATTTACTACTGTTCGGACTCGTTTAAGCCTAAACCTACGCACTAGGGTAGTAATTAAACGTGTCCGAACAGCAACATTTTAGTAGAATAGATTAGTAATCCTTTGTTCGAATACTTACTACTTGCTACTCGACTAAAATACTATCCTAGTGCGTACAAGGCTTAAGCGTGAGTTCAAAGGACCGCGATAATCGTCTCACTTGTAGAGGTTTCTCTCTAATCCGAGTTTCTCGCTTATGGAGGTAGGTCGTCGGGACCAGAGAATGACTCTCGCTTAAACAGGCTTCTCACTTATCCAGGTTTGACTGGATTTATATTTGATAACATATGTAAAACTTTTACTATCAATTAGTTTCGGTACTTCCCCGTATTTATTGACTAATTATTTTAAGAACATATGCCTCATTTGTAAAAAGTGACGCGTTTATCGCATATTACAAGGAAAAAATTGCATTTAAACCTAAATTCATTGTGTGATATAAATAATTGTATTTTTTTTCAGATACATTCTTGAGGAAAATGACTGCTGGAGACCAGAGTTTGAGACGATGTCGCCAGAAGACGTTACACAATATCTCCTCTCTAAAGTCCTCTTAATGTATGATATTCAAGGTAACAATGATCTTAATTAAATTATAAAACTAACTCCGCCGGGCGCATTAAAAATACTTAATAAATAGCTATGAGGAAGTACCTTAAATAAATTGTCAAGGGTTGCTGTAGTCTTACTTCTTACTAATACACATCTTACGGTCCACCTAGTGTTTTAAGTTTGACGGTTTCTAGTTTAAAATAAATGAACGGTGGAGCAATAAATTTTATGCCGTTTTGAAGGTTATTTAATGGTCAACCCTCTGGTGTATTTCGTTTTTATTTTTTTGCTCTAATGTAGAACACATATGCTACTTATTAACCTTTTATTTAAATCCGCCCGAGCGGGTTCGCGGGCGACAGGTAGTTTTTATATAAAAGCGTAGTGATTTAAAATAAATATTTGTTATTCAGGCTATACCCCCTTAATGGTTGCCAGTAAGCAAGGCAACTACGCCAACGTGCGCATGCTGCTGGAGTCGGACAGCAGCGCGGTCAACCTGCCCATGCCCAACAGCGGCAACACCGCGCTCTACGAGGCCGCCGCCGCCGCCTGCATTGACGCTGAGAGTAAGCATAATCATAATAATTTATTGAATTAAATAAAATTACTAATAAAGTTACATAGTACCCCATCTCTTATCAAGAATTGTTCAGACCGGTGAAATACCACGACCAGAAGATAGGCGTCAAATGGAAGATATTCTGCGTTTCGTGTGATGAGTGTGGTGCCGGAGTCTCTCTTTTTAGTCAACTCTTCTTTCCTATCCTTTTCTTATAAGGAAATGATGGAAAGGGGAAGTGGATTGGCGCGGGAAGGTACGCATAGGAAGAGGCGTTATCCTCTTGCTGTGCGTCTTATTCTCCGTTGATTAAGGGTAGGCAACGCACCTGCAATCGCAGATGTCCATGGGCAATGGTCTCTTAGCTTTTCAGCGAATCTAGGTGGCCGCTTGAACGTTTGCCATTTTATAATATTAAAAAAAAAGACATGTTTGTGAACTATGTTCTTCATTTGTGCATTTCATGGAGATCTGTTCAACCGTTTTAGTTACCTTCAAAGAACATCCACAAACTTTCGTATTTATAAGATTATGTCCGACTTAAGCGACTACTGCATGAGTTTAACTCAGTTCGTGTCTCGAACTATACATGGTATAAAACTTCATTTTTAAATGATCACATTTATTTCAGAAAGAGGCAACAAATCTAAAATAGCTGATAATTATATGAAGACAATAGAAACGTTGATACTGCTCGGAGCAGACCCCGCTATAGAGAATGGTTCCGGCAACTCTGTTAACCATTTAATTAATGAAATAAGTAATAGAGAGTTATCCATGTTGATTGCGAATACTATAGTTTCAACTAAATATACAGGTTTCGATACGACAAATAAAGATTTTCAATCTCTCATGCTGGTTAGAGAACAAGATGGAGATGTCACTATTAAACAATTGCACAGGGAAAAGATACAAGCTATAGGAAAAGATACGACTAAAGATCCGAAAACAATACAAAATGTATCACCTCAAAAACTTGTAGCTATAGATAAAAAAGATTTTAATAATAAAACACCGAAAATACAACATGTATTAATCCCGCTCGATAATAAACGTAAATTAGACCAAGAAGCGACTACTAGCGTACCTGATTTAAAAAAAATTAAAACAATAAAAAATATAATAATCGTACCCGCGACCAGCGGGAGTGAATATATGAAAAATATTGCAATAAATAAAATTCAAACGAATCCAATTCAAATGAGAAAAATTTTAAAAGTATCAAAAATCGATTTAAGCAGTGCAATTAACGTTAGAAATAGTTCAAGTGGTACTGTATTAGGAAGTAATGTTATATCACTAAGTAATACGACTAAAAAAACTCAAAATACAAATGAAGTGAGTAACTCCTTGCCGATTAAAAAACAAAAAAGAGATATACAAGAATAGATAGGTTCCAATGAGAATGGGTCTTTTGGTCGATTACTGAAACGTCATAAATTTATTAAAACTTTCGTGAGACATTATACACTAATTAATTAAAACACATCTTAACTCACGTTTATTTCGGTGTAGGTACCGACTAGTTTCAGACCCGTCGGGGGTCCTTCATCAGGGTGAGTGGATTATCGGGATATATTCGCGGTCGCGTCACGCCGGTCACTGCGTGCCTGGGCCCGCCGCGCGCGACTCGACAGGGCGGGGGGCGCATCGGTCACTGCTAGCGACGGCGACGACGAGCTCGAAACCGAGGAGTTGGTGTTGTTATTGTTCACGGGAGCACAAAATACACTCACTATGTCCACAACGTTATCTTCAGCACTGACGATGTTATTCCGCTTTGCGTTTAACAGCACGGGATTCCATGCCGGTGGCAGGGCCCAACCCTTATCTCTATTATAATTAGGTCGACGGCCGATTTCTATTGTTTCGCGGAGCTTGCGCGATATAAAATTCTTCTCGCGGGCCAACACTTTCACTTTGTCGAACCTAATATAATGTTGTGTGTCGGGGACAAGGGCGTGCTCCGCCACCGCCGAGGCGTTGCTGTCAAAATTACGTATGCTGCGGATGTGCTCTGAGATTGCAAAGACCGTGACCCGCTAGATAGCCCGGGAGTCTATGAAATTCCTTGCGATTGCGGCAAGAGTTATATCGGAGAAACGGGGCGCAACATCAAAACGAGAATCTCAGAGCACATCCGCAGCATACGTAATTTTGACAGCAACGCCTCGGCGGTGGCGGAGCACGCCCTTGTCCCCGACACACAACATTATATTAGGTTCGACAAAGTGAAAGTGTTGGCCCGCGAGAAGAATTTTATATCGCGCAAGCTCCGCGAAACAATAGAAATCGGCCGTCGACCTAATTATAATAGAGATAAGGGTTGGGCCCTGCCACCGGCATGGAATCCCGTGCTGTTAAACGCAAAGCGGAATAACATCGTCAGTTCTGAAGATAACGTTGTGGACATAGTGAGTGTATTTTGTGCTCCCGTGAACAATAACAACACCAACTCCTCGGTTTCGAGCTCGTCGTCGCCGTCGCTAGCAGTGACCGATGCGCCCCCCGCGCCCCCCGTCCCTGTCGAGTCGCGCGCGGCGGGCCCAGGCACGTAGTGACCGGCGTGACGGGACCGCGAATATATCCCGATAATCCACTCACCCTGATGAAGGACCCCCGACGGGTCTGAAACTAGTCGGTACCTACACCGAAATAAACGTGAGTTAAGATGTGTTTTAATTAATTAGTACTGAAAAGTCATTTAAATACAGTCAAACCTGGGGGGTTACCCAAAGTATAATCGATGCGAAGCGATTCTGTAGCGAACGTCAAAAATGTATGAAACAGACAACGACGTTCGATATCTCACACGTGACAAGCACATGCCTTATCCAATGTCAATGTCAGTTCCATACATTTTTGTCGATTCCATCTGCGATATCGCCAATCGAAAAGTACTTTGAGTAGCACCTCTGGATAAGCAAGAACTATAGATAAGCAAATTACCTCTATAAGCGAGAGTAATTTTTTGACCTGATAACCGAGAAACTCGAATTAGAAAGCAACAGCTATAAGCGAGCCTATTATCGCGGTCCTTTGGACTCGCTTATATATCGACTGTATATAACACCATCTTAAATGATAGTCACCCTTTAAGTCCAAATTCCGAACAAATACGTCTGTTAGAATGTAAGCGGCACCTAAACAAAAGTTTGATATTCGGTCCTTTACCTGTGGAAAACTACGGTTAATGCTAGCTTCGTACACAAGCTACATTAATCTGCGATTTTGGTATATGATCAGGGGGGTTACCCAGAGTATCTTTCGATTGGTGATATCGCTGATGGAATCGACAAAAATGTATGAAACTGACATTGACATTCGATAAGTCATGTGCATGTCACGTGTGAGATATCGAACTTCATTGTCAGTTTCATACATTTTTAACGTTCGCTATCGAATCGCTTTAACCCCCCAGGTTACGCAACATGCAATGTTATTGCGTAACCTGCCCGTCATTTTTATCACTTTGATAAATAGAATTCGAGATACACATGTCTGAAAGTTTAAAGCGCTCTCCTTTAAAATGAGTCTCTTGTACTTACTTAAGTTTACGTGGGGACCGTCGATATGTCAGCGTCGCGTACGAACCTCTATTCCTAGGGCTTATAAGACCGAGTTCGCGGAAAAAACGGAGATTTTGCTACGGCGTTAGACATCGGTCTAATGAAGCCCTAGGGTATGAGATTGCCTTGCTTTAGTCGTTCAAGCCTTGTTCGCACCAGTATAGTATTTTAGTCGAGTAGCAAGTAGCATTTATCCGAACAAAGGATGTACTACTGTTCGGACTCGTTTAAGCCTAAACCTACGCACTAGGGTATTAATTTAGTAACTAAACGCGTCCTAACAGCAACATCTTAGTAGAATAGATTAGTAAATCCGTTGTTCGTATACATGCTACTTGCTACTCGACTAAAATACTATCCTAGTGTGTACAAGGCTTTAGAGCCTAATATTGCTTTAGTAGCTCTGTGTGTGCATGCCTTACGTGACAATGATTTTGCAATTTACATGCATAATATGAAAACATTTTTAAATCGAACGATTTTAAAATTATCTTTTAAATTTAAATTATTATATGATATACTGTTTTTAATTATTTTTTTATTTGTATTTTTTTTCGTATATGAAAAAAAAATAAAGTTTGAGTTATATAAATTGTTCATTTTTTATTTTTTAATAAAATATTTTATATTGATTTGAAAATTCCACCAACATATAAAATGTACTAAATTATATGATACCTTTTCTTCATTAGTTAAACTGCATTTTTTTAAATATGCAATAATAATTTAAAAAAAATGCTTGAAATGTAATATGACGGTAAGTTAAAAATATGTATATATTTCTATATGTCATAGATTTAGAGACATATGATTTGAAACGGATCTGTCTATCGTCGTGTAAGTCTTAACTTGACCGAAACTTTCGCATGTCATTCCTTATACAGTCAAACCTCAATAAGCGAGAAACCTCAATAAGCGAGAATCATTCTCTGGTTCCGACGAGCTACCTCCAAAAGCGAGAAACTCTGATTAGAGAGAAACCTATATAAGAGAGACAAATATCGCAGTCCTTTTGACTGAATTCCCTTCTCTTAAAGGTTTTTTTTTAATCAAAATAAACTATGATTTTAAACATCACGTTACAGTTACGGTATAAAACTGAATGAATATTTTTATTTGATAGAACAAAAGCGCAAGATGTGCTTTGTGTTTTTTTACTCTATGGTAGTAATTAAATTAGTTTTTCATATATTTTATGAATGGTTGTTCTCTATCGGGTCCAATGCCTCAATGGGGATACAACCGAGAAAATATGGTTCAAATCTCCACTAAGATTTCTTTTTAAATACATTCGTTGTCGAATTATTATAACTGTTGGCCAAAATGTTATGTAAAATGTGTTTTTATTCTCTAGTTCCTATTTGAACTTAAATATTTTGACAACGGATGTTATTTGAAAGTAATAAATGATTACGGGTAAAATTATGTAATTATATAGAATAATTGTTGAAATTTTTAAGGGACTTGTGTGTATATTAGTGACATTTATATTGGAAATATGTTTTTTTTAAATTTCTTTATTTAATTATAAAATGCAATTTTTTTACTTTAATTTCTGATATGAAAATCATATTTTTTTTCTATGGAATGCTGGATTTTTCAAATATTTATTGATTACAATGAAATAGACGTTATAAAAATAAAAATTCTCAAAGGTTTTTCTTATAAAATCTGCTAATTACCGTAATTCAATATATTTTAATGTATTTAGTTTTTACAAAAAGTAAGTAATTAAGTTTTTTTTATGAATGCAAAAATATTGTAGAGCGTCCCCAATCTATAGACTATAGAGTATAATATAATAATGATAATTATTAATATTAGACAAAGTTTGAGTTATCTATAATGTTTTAGGCGAAGATATATTATACTGTAGATGGAACACTCGATGCCTAATAGTGAGGCATTTTCTTTGACCTCCGGAGGTCAAATGTAGGGAAATCTCCCTAAGTGTTAACCTCTAAATTACATTTGCCGACATAAAAAGTCGACCGAGTGTAACCTCTTTTCTCAAATTTAAATTGTATTTCATAGTATTTACTAAAGTTTAATATTATAATTAATCGAGACATTTTTAAAACGCTAATTAAAAATGTATAACAACCATAAAACAAAAATAGTCTTTGTTAAAAATTGTTTGGATTTAAATTGTTTTAAATAAAATAATAATAATTAAAAACGATAATTACCGTTTTGATGAATGTTTTAGTTTATTCTACTGTTTATTTTAAAAATAAAAAAAAAACACACAATTTCCCAAACTTGGGAAATTTTTTCATGAAACTGGCAAGTTTTTTTTTAATTTTTTTTAAATTTCTTTTTTGGCACGCTTTTTGACGTCAAATTAGTATGGAGTGCTCCCTCTATGTATAATATCTCTTTGGTTTTAGGTATAAGATATTTTTTTCATATGTTCAAAATTGTTTTATATTTGAATAATCCTTTTTTTGAAATCTAAACCTCGTCAAGACAATACCGAGGAGGAGGTAAAAGAAAAGAAATAGAAGGAGGTTTTTTCTCTTTTTTAAAGTAATTGTTGCGGTAGATGAGTATTGGTTTGATTTAATTATTAAATAAAATATTTTAGGAGAATCTTTTTTCTCTAGAATAAAAAAATGTTTCATAAATAAATAAAATGTCGAAATTAATGTATTTAATTTTTATCTAACTTGTCTAACACTGCCCATATCATCTACCTCAAAATGTAAAAAATATCATATCATATCACGGTTGCATGAAGGTTTTTTATTGATTTAACTTAACTACACATAATGAGTGAATTGAATTTTTTATTATTTATTTTTACAAATCTTTCAAACACAAATATGTCGTTATCAAGGCCCATATTACGCGCATGTATTAATTTTAATCATACTATCTTTGCCTTTATGTTTTTGTGTATAAAATTTTTGTGTTGTCTTTGTATACATGAATTATATTATGTAGCCGGTGTATATTTCGTTTCTTGTATTTTTTTAAGCGTCACTTATGCCTAAGAGCCTGCATGGCCAGACCTTCGTTATAATATAAAAGCTATAAGTACTGAATACAGGTCAATTGAGTTTGGGTTGTTGCAATTTTGGGAGATAACATGTAGTCATGGTATTATTTTAGTGTATATATGATACTGTTACCTGTACAAAATAAAATCTTTAGGTTTTATACTTTAACGAAGGTCTCTTGTCGCGGCCTGGTATCTACTCGGTTGTAATTATTTTAAGACTGTTAAGAAATCAAAATATAGACTGACAAGGTTCTCTGACCCGGTAAACATGAAATTATGTCCGCGCACTAGCACCCCCTGTTAATGTCATAAAACTGTAAAAAAAAATCTTGTATTCAACCTATCTCGTATTTTTTGTCATTTTCTTTTTCTGTTGACTCCTTCAGAAAATATGTAATAACCTCCATCGAATTACGCCATGGATACAGAAAACAGCATAAAACGGCTAGTGAGCTATCATAATTTAGTTTCACTTCTACCCACCGTGTCAGATATCCATGTTGGTCTGTATGTCTAACACTGTCGCGCGAATTGTCCGCCTTAACGCAGAATTCCACTGTCGTAGCACTTAAGGCATATTTTGTCCATGAAATGACCATGCGACGTTCCTGCAGTGGAGTACTACTGTTTTTAATGCAAAATATTTATTTTTAACAATACAATATAACTTTCTCAATCCAATATTTCTTATATTTAACACTTAATAAACTAGTTAATGTAAATTTATTATATCTAGAAAATTAAAAATGTAAAATGTTATCCTTGTTTTATTAATCCTGAAACATATGTACTTGTAAACATCTATATGAAATCAGTCTGGAGGCAAGAGAGTGCCAGAACCGCATTTACTGCATTTGGTCTCTGCCTTCTATGGGTTAAGGCGTAGAAAGAGAAAGATATAGAAGTAGCAATAGCGTATACCTTAAACTATTAATATATTAAGACCGCTGGCCAGCGCGTCACCGAAAGGGACAAAACATGTAGGACATGAATATTTCACTGCCACTTTTACACCCCAAAACACTACAACGCACCGTGTTTATGTGAAGTGACATTGCACTAATAGTTCACAATAAGAATTGGTAACTTATATTTAAAAAATGGTAATAAAACGTTGACAAAAAAGGTATTTTTGTCATACCGAAGTGCTGCCATATAAAAACCGGCCCGCGGAATGAAACAGAAGATAGTGCATTCTATCTCGTTCTTTTACATAATATAGGAATAAGACCTTCTTTTTTCTTGTGTGAATAAGACAAGTATATCCAGCGGTCTAAAGTCTTCTTTGTCTAAGTATGACATAGTCTGTCATGTTTTGTCCCTCAACCGTATATAGAAGATTTTGTTTCGGAGTAAGGTCGTTTTATGCGCGAACTCGAAATGAAGCCGTAGAGTAAGACAACAAAAATATTGCCATCCCTTTAATTTTTTTGAACCAAGAAGAAATAAATACAGTTATTAGAAGTAGTTATGCGTAGTTAGCTGTATAACGTAATTATGAACTGTTTACCTGGCCGCATATCAATAGCGTAAAAAAATATTGAGTTTATTACCGGGAGCTGGAAAAGGATACAAAAATAAATTATGTAACTTACACCTTTATTTATTTATTTACATTTAATGCATAATTTTAACATTAACACACGTTAAACAATGAAAATAATAAGTACGGAATTTGAGCAATAATCAATCTTTAAATGGCAACACTTTAGATGTTTGAAAATTAATGCTTAAGTCCAAATTCTATACACACCCATCTTTATATTTTAGTAACATATTAAAGTGTTGCCATATTTACAAATTAAAACACACAAAAATATTTTTAGTAACATTTTTGTCAAACATGAATTAATATAGTGGTCACAGATTATATCGTAGGTAGTGGTCGATACAAGTTAATTTATACATTATCCTAACTAGTATAAAAGTATGTCTTTTTACTTTGTGCGGATTATGAGATTCATGTTGGCAACGCCAAATGTGTTAAAATTTATACCATACAGCCGGCCGTCGGCCATTTATATTCATTCAAATTTTTATACAACATACGACTTAGATTCTAGAACCAATCCGCGATTAAAACTACGAATAGTAAAATGGTAAAATAAAGAGTTAATAGTACGCCTAAAAATAAAGGACGGACCCAAATTAGACTAGTAGATATCGGTAATGATCGAACTATGACAAAATGTATTGTTAGAATAAAAATATTTTCATTATCATATTATCTCATGGAATGCGTAGTACGGAACGCAAGAAAATATTTCAATTGTCATTTAGGTCCAAGCGTACTTATGACTACGTACGTATTGTCTTAATTTAAAAAACTTTCCAATAGTATATTGCTTCATAACATGGTGGTGCACGAATACAAAAATAAGCACATTTTGTTAAAAAGTTTTGTGACAGGCTAAAAATTTGGCGATTGGTCACTAACTAACAAACGTAAAAAAGTATTCTTTTTTATAATTGCTTTCATTTCGTCTAAGATACTTTTAATTTATATTTATATTTACACTTGTGATATTGTCAATAATAATAGTTCAATGTCGTGCTAAAGTGAAGTCATTCTAATGAAATTAAAATGTCACATGCAATTTTTTTACATCATATTGAAAATGTTTAATTCTAAAATTTGTTCAATATAAAAACTATAATAGAGCTGTTCTAGTATTATGTAAGCACAGTGACATAGGAGGTGGTGATTACGTATGATGCTCACGAAACAATAGACGGAATGCCTACGATAAAGAGAAAAAATGGATATAGCAATGTTTACGAAAGCATGAAGCATGGGGCAGAAAAGGGGGGGCGGTTTGGTCCCTGCTTTTGTCTTAACAAAGGGTAGGTGGTCAAAATTGTAAGAAATCTCCTTACATAATACTCGAACGGCCCTAACGGAAATAAAACATTATCACATTCATCGATGTAAGAGACTAAAATATATAAAAGGAAAAAAAACTTATAGCAAAATATTAAGGTGGTACCTACACAAGTAAAAAATGCTAATATTTACTTAACCCTATTCCCCAACTGCAAGTCACCGAACGGTTAGATTTTATAGGAAGTAAATATAAATATATTGGTATAAAAAACGGCTACTCTGTGAACTGACAGACTGTCATTTTGACATTTCAACTATAAAAATACAATTTAATAAGAATTAACTAAAGTATAATTAAGAGTTTTAATAGAGTATACTCGCCAGTTTCCTTCTCTAGTTAACAAAACCAGTTCGATTTTGATACAATTGTCCTAGACAAACTGAAATGTTCATTTATTGAGTCCTACATTACGCCAAAAGGAAAATTACCTAGAAATTGGTAGTTTTAATATATTTTTTTAAAATGTTGATAACGAAAATATAACATAATTTTATCTTTAAGTATTGTCTGGAAAAAATACATAATCCTATCGAAAGACGTCATATCTCTGTGTCAATTTTTTTCTATCCATGATCAAAAAAATAATTGTCTATGGTTCGTTTCTATGTCTTTGTAGAAGAAGTAAGAATGTCTAAAACGCATCGTCAGTCTCAAGACATTTTGTATGAAAAAATATATTGTCATTAAATTAAAATATAAATTGTCAGGTTATCTTCTGTTGTTGAGCTCGTAGCCGTTCTCTTTGCCCGGCGCCTTCGCGGGCGGCGCCTTCGCCACCGCGTGCCCCTCCAGCCGCAACGTGCTCTGCCGGTGTGACGATCTGGATAAAACGAAAAATTATTAATGTAAAGTTAAAATGCTTATTTAGGTCGATTGAGTTCCAAAGTACCAATAAATCCGAATTTTGTTAGAATAAACCTAGAAAACTATACAAAAATTACATCGACATTTGCTAATAATTAAAATAAAACTCCAATTTTAAACGTAAACTTAGCCTCCTGGCCAAAGTTATGCCGTAAAAATTAAAGGTCGAAAAAAATTAAACTAGATGGCGTTATTCTCAATCTACCTTAACTCTAAACCTGTCAATGCTCTGTCTATTTTAGCAAGGTAAAGGAGCGGAAAAGAGTTATAGAGGAATGTTATATGAACCTGATGAGGCAGGTGACGGCGAGCAGGATGAGCAGGAGGCCGAGCGCGGAGAGCCCCCAGCCCAGCGCCGAGCGCGCCACCGGCGGCACGCGCGTCGCCAGCCGCAGCAACGACGACACCTGCTCTGGCAGCTCGTTGATGCCCTAAAATACACATTTATTACGATGTATTATACTCTACATTAGACAGATGTCACGCAAAAAACAGCCGTACGCCGAAGCAAAGTCTCTGTTTTTATCGCGAACCCGGTCTAATGAAGCCATAGGGTTACTAATTTAACATAGTTTTGCCAATTTTAGTACAATAAATCAAAAAGTAAAATATCTACGATAAGAAATATTAGTTGGAAATAATAGATGGCGCTGTCACTCAAATTTTCTTTGTATTGCATACAAAGATATATGCTCGTCGAGTGGACCATGTTGGATGTTTTTGCATTTTGTATTTATGAAAATCCTTGTTAAAAAAATCTATAAAAATTGTTTCATATCATGTTCAGTATTAAAGATGTATGTTATTCTGACCTCCTCGAACCACAGTATGGGGAAGACGATGTCTGGGAAGTTGGCGACCTGCTTGATGTCGACCACCTGCGACACCGCCAGGTTGATCTGGATTCGCGCGCGCGCTCGCATCGCTATACCCATCTCCTATACCAAACAAAAATATATAATGTAATGTATACTAATATTATAGACAAATATTTTTGTATTTATTGAAATAACTCAAGAACTACTGGGCCGATGTCAAGAAATCTTTCACCGTTAGAAATCTACATTATCCCCGAAAAACATAGGCTATATTATTCAATTCCATGCAGACGAAGTCGCGAACAACAGCTAGTAATGTATAAAGTAAGCTGTTAAAAATGTCCTTACATAATACTAGAACGGTCATTTAGACGTCTGAAACAATTCTGAATATGCATATTTTAAATTAAGTGAAACAGCTTACCGGTTGTACGTCAATGTAAAGTCTATGTTTGTCAGGTACGGGCGGCGAGATGCCCTCCACCGCCGCGCGCAGGCTCTCGTCCGCCAGGTAGAAGTGAGGGAACGACAGCATTATTGGGGAATCTAAATAAAAAAAAAACAATCTATACAATTTCTATTATGCAAACATTTTATGAAAGAGTTCAATCTTTCGCCCTAGTAGTAGGATGTATGTTAATTTTAAGGGAATTGAAGATTATAAGAGGTATGGTAAGCGATAACCAACTAGCAGAATTTTCATCGTGGCAATTCATCAAACCATCCCGTTTATGTAATTTCTAACTTCTCTACAATCTTGCGTACAGATTAACTTGTATCTGATATGTTTTTTTTTAATTTTGTCTATTACTATTTACTAAAAGCGTCGGTGGCTCAGACGGTGTAGCTCTTGACATGTAAATTGTAGGTCCCGAATTCGAATCCCGCTATCTACTAATGTTATTTTCGAATGTCATATGTACATATTTACCCGACGTTCTTACGGTGAAGGAAAACATTGCGATGCAACCTGCACATATCGGCGAAGGAACTCAAAGATTTGTGTGAATTCGACCGGAACTGGGCCAGCGTGGTGGCCAAACTAGTCACCCCTTAGGGGAAGGCTCCGCTCCCGTCAGTGGGGATGAATAATGAGCTGGTGATGATGTGATGATGACTATTTACTCACCGTACTGGCAGAGTGATACATTGAATAGTCCGTGCGGCGCGCAGGGCGGGCCGGCGGGGCAGAAGCACTTGTTGTGCTCGTCCGCCGCGAACACGTCCTCCGGCGGCGTGAACCGGTACCCTTGCACGCCGGCTTTAGATTCCACTTCCTGAAGGAACCTGTAAATGTTTTTAAATTAATTTGGTGCTACCCTCACAAGACTTTTTCAATCGGTTTTTAACACATTATGCAATTTACATAAGAAAAGCCTTAATGACTAAATACGACCTTATCATACCAATAAGATCGATCTTAGAATATTATACAGTCGAACTCGGATAAACGAAAGTCCAAGGGGCCGCGATATTTGTCTCGCTCATAGAGATTTCTCTCCAATCTATGTATCTGAACTTACAGAGGTCCTCCGTCGGGACTACACAGCCTCACGCTTATCAGGATCGTCTGTATTTGTTCATAACAATCGTTCTTACAATTTCTACCAATTATTTCTAACTATTGTTAGGGTTTGTTAATTTATTGGTCTATTTAATTAAATTGAATGGCAAAAATACTACTTTCCAAGCACAAAAATGTTTGGTTGAAAAATGGCAACACTGATTTGACAAGTGACAAGGCGGTTAAAGCATTCGGTAGTACAAGTGTATAACGAGTATGTTGTAAAAAGAAAAGTAAATAAAGTGATAGTTAATTAAACCTGCATTTTCTTCAGTACTTCACCCAGGCATCCTGTAAGACTAAATGTAATCAAAAGTATGGAGCTTCTAACACTATAAAACATTTCTTGCGATACATCAATAAACTTCAATCTAAGCGTTTAGGGAATTGAAACAAGCGTTCGTTGATAAACAAAGGTGTGCGGGTAAAGGCATTACCGTACAATAGTTTTAAGAAGCCATTGTTGTGGTTAAACGTCTTACGCCTGACTCACGAACACTCTTTGTCACGCTGTTTATTGTTTTGACTCTGCTATGGACATTTGTTGATACTTACGTATATAATCAAGTAGGAATTACCGTGACTAATTAAATTAATAGTATTTACTATGATTATACGAAATTTAATTGAAATCCTATTGTTTCAGGTGATTCTTATAATTTCCATGAATAACTAAGTGATAAATGTAGATGTTTCAAACTTCTTAAACTACAATGCTACTCCCCGGGTGACCGTCATAGTTAGTATTTTTTTGTTAGTATATCATGAGAAATTTACTTTAACAAAATTTTAAAACATATGTTTTAAATGGCCGATTAAATCCCGAAACGGTTTTTATATCTACATTAACACGTAACGTTAAAATAACCGTTACGAGTTAATATTTCACGTTACATTTGGTGCAGTTTATGTAACGCGAGTCTCACGGGAGTCGAATGCGTCCATTGTTCTCGACCCGATCGTTGTTGTGACTTTCGCGATTCCTAACAGGGAAACAATCATTGTTTGTAGATTATGTTTATGGAAGTTTTATTTTTTTGTACAATTGTTTATAACCTTTGTATAACGAGCGATTTTTTCCGGTTTCACACGAAACATTGTCATCTTCCTATTCTATTGACCGCTATGATTAATGTTTGGTCATCGCCAGCACGCCCAACTTCTCCATCGAGGGACTCGAGTCTAACCTAGCTTTAGTGACAAACAAGCCGAAATGTTCGTTTTATTTTCAACCTGTCAATCGATGTACAAAAAGAGCTCTATTCCCTTGTTCCGTTTACCTCGGAATGTGACTCACCTAAGAGGTAGAAGTCTGCAGAGATCTTTATCGTACACCATGAGGGTGTCGTTCTTGGTGATGTGCGGCGGGAAGATGGAGCCGTCGGAGCCGGCGATACTGTTGCACTCGTCTGTCGTCCAGTGAGGAAGACGCTCTCGCATATTGTATCTGAGAATATAACAAATTAAATCTATAGACAAAGAATTAAATTTACTACCCACTTAAGATCTAATATTACAGCAAAGTGCCATAAGAGCATATAATTTAGTACGTATTGATGTGGCTATATAAAGACGTTAAAAATTAAAAATGTTAAACACACCTGTCGAAGATGCCGTAGTGTGCCATGTCCTTCGCGCCAGAGAACATAGTCACTATGTCAGGGGAAGTGCCGTTTTTCTGCAATTTATTTCAATGTCAAATTCAACACGTATATTGCTATGTTACAGCTGTAAAGAGATCGCTAAGGTACAAGCGTATATTTCTCATACAGAATCTTGTCCCTAGGGATATCCTAAGTGACCTTTAAGAGACAAAGTTTCTTGAGAGAGTGCATTAGTTAGTCTACCAAATACTTTATTTCATCAGCACTTTTAAATATGCTCACCCCATAGAAGAGACCGAATTCCTCGTAAGGCAGTTTCTGTTCCTTAGGCACGACATCCTTGGCCAGTTTGAGCAGGGGATCCTCGTACCCCCAGAGCAGCTGGCCCACAGACACGGCGACGAACGGCTTGATCTTCAGAATATCCATGATAGATGCCATGGCGAGACGAAGGAATCGCGCTGCGTGTTTGGACTGGGATGTGGCGCTCTGGGAAAGAAGACACATACATTTAACTAGAATGAAATATATCTTGGAAAGTTTAAAGATGCACGCAAAATTAGGTGACACGTGGAATTGTGAAAAATGTAGCACATACAACTAAGGGGAGAACAATAGATTCACTAAATCTAAATAACAATGATAAGAAATCTACGCCTAGTCACATATCCTTATGATACAGCAGTTATTTTCCAGTACAGTTTCGCAGAAAACGCTGTGGTCACGAATCAAGTACGTGACCATCGTTACACGTTTGTTTAAGATGAGAACCTGTTACTCCTTTTACTACCTTCATGTCGTTTTTTGTTTATAATGACTTTTTATCGCGACTATCCTTGTCTGGCTGTTATGTGATTATTTTTAAAATCGGTAAACGAGTAGCCATGTTTGATTTTTTCTTATTTTTATGTTTATTAAAACCTTTAGACAGTTATTATTATTAAGCAACATCCGGATATTAAAATCAAGCAAATATAATTTATTTAAGTACACTTAATACAGAAATATGTGAAGTACAAAAGCTCTATGTTTAAGTAAAAAAACGTGCATTAAGGTCAACGAGTCACTAGTCACGACTTCCTGAGATAGGACCTTGACTCGATTTGAGATAAGCACAAGCGAAGGTAGTCAACGTGTCTTCACGTAATTCATCTTATCTTTTTATGGTGCCCTGGGGGGTTATTCAAAGTACATGCGCTACAAATGTCATCGTCAGTTTCATACATTTTCGTCGATTCCATCCACGTGAGTCAACTACGTATGGTGCCCTAGTAACTTGACTTGGGAGCAATGTAATTTTTGCAAAAGATTTTTCTCAATATTTCAAAACACAGAAAACTTAAATTTTTATTGTTAAGATTTTTTTAAGAAGAAATTTTATTATTATTCTTTCTTTATTAAGAAGAGATTAGTTATGATAATTACTCTTATTGGTAACATTTTTAACATCTCATGTCCACATTTTATATAGCCATTATAAAAAATGTTTTCACTAATTTCCAACTTGTTACCGAACAGAAGCGGGTCAATTGCGGTTTTGCACTCGTTCGTAACTTCCGTCATTTACGTAATAATCAAATTTCGTACGCTTTGTGAACCGTCTCATAATTTCAGTGATTTACATGTAATGTTAAAATAACCTGTGTAAAGTAACCACAAAGTAATTTGGTTCACTAAGAGCAAAGTAAGTAAGAATATTTCCTTTTAGTTACTAGTTAAGTTTCAGTTATGCTTTAGGCTTCATTAGACCGAGTTCGCGATAAAACGGATATTTTGCTTCGGCGTAAGTTCGTTTTTATCACGAACTCAGTTTAATGAAGCCGAGTCATTAGTAAATAATTCTTTTAGTTACCATAGACATAGGTGGCAAATAAATCTATACTAATATTAATATTATAAAGAGAGAAACTTTGTATTTTTTAATTTTTGTATTTGTGTATGTATTGAAATAACACAAGAACTACTAGCTCGATTTCAAAAACTCTTTCACTCATAGAAAGCTACATTATCCCCGAATAACATAGGCTATATTGTTTAATTACACGCGGACGAAGTCGCGCACAACAGCTAGTCATACTATAAAAAGCAAGATTAAGCACTGCTATGTCGCTCTTTGCTAATATTAAGTGATAAATTGCGTTTGATATGTTTGATAGTTAATTTTCCTTTGACGTCACATTTACTGCTAAATTATAAGGCATTAAATATGAGCATTTGATTGGTCAGGCTGCGGACAGACGTGTATTGAGTTCGTGCAAACGTTGCGGACTACCAATTAGCACGCCTGTGTTACTTACTTGCGCTAAATGCTTACCTACCGATACTTTGAATTTTGATAAAGCATTTTGACTGTGTTTCTACCAGACTGGATAACTAATTTTATTCACACATACATTTATATTATTATTTATATACATATTACGCGTGTATGCTTTTATATGGTTTTATTTCAAACATAAATCAACTTTACAGCTGTTAGTTTTTGATAAACAACTAGCTGTTGTGCGCGACTTCGTCGGCATGGAATTAAATAATATAGCCTATGTTACTCGGGGATAATGTAGCTTTCTAATGGTAAAAGAATTTTTGAGATCGGCCCAGTAGTTCTTGAGTTATTTCAATACATACAAAAATTCAAAAATACAAGGTTTCTCTCTTTATAATATTAGTATAGATATAGATACATGTTGCACAAATCTATGTAAACTTATATTTGATTCTTTATTTCTTATTCATTTCATATCCATTGGCGATATCCAATCGAATCGACAAAAATGTAAGAAAAGAAACTGACGATGATATTCGATAAGTCACGTGCTTGTCACGTGTGAAATATCGAACATCAACGTCAGTTTCATACATTTTAACGTTCACTATAGAATCGTTTCGTAGCGAATGTACTATGAGCAAGTAGTCACTTGTTTTACAATAATATCTGAAGGTAACATTTTGCTACATTAAGCTTAAGTTAATTTAAGGAAAAACATAAAAAAACCTTTTAAGTTACATATTAGATGTTAAGCGATAAAAAAAATACATTCGTTCATCGATCTTTGGCCGGCGGCGGTGTCGAGTATGCATAACGGTCTATGTGCATAATTTATTCGACTTGTATACCGCTATTCTACGGAGTGGACTATGTGTGGAGCGTTGAAGTCTATTATATGGCAACGAATGGAAAATTTGACATATCGCAGCGTAAACTTAAACTAAATTTATATGATTTTAATATTAGTTTTTTTAGTTTAGATTAAGTTAACAATTTTGAATTATAATATGTTAGTATAGAAGTTAAAGGGAAATATTGTAAAGAATTTTTATAACACATTTTTCTAACACCAAATCGTTCTTAGATTTTGTGAAAAAGAATACAACCAATATCTTCTATATTCCCTGCTGTAAATACCCTAGAAATTATATTTTGATATAACTGTTTCTATCGTATTTAATTGTCGATGGAAACTTTATGACATCACTTGGGGAAAACCAAACATTCAATAATTATGCTTATAAAAATTATCTATGCTAATGCAGCAATCGAACCTGATATCAAATATAATCAATTCAAGAAAATTGAAAAAAGGTATGCAATCATGACACTCATTT
The DNA here is from genome assembly GCA_013186455.1 of Papilio dardanus tibullus. NCBI lineage: Eukaryota > Metazoa > Arthropoda > Insecta > Lepidoptera > Papilionidae > Papilio > Papilio dardanus. The sequence goes on along the minus strand of QDHC01006461.1, from coordinate 183,526 downwards.
ACCTACATTTTGTGGGTGCCTTGACTCCCGAAGTAGGTTGATTTATGTTTCAGATGTTTTAAAATTTAGTATTGTTAACTGAGAGAATGTGTCATGAAAAAACAAAGAGACACACGTTCGTGTAGGCGCATCCGCTATCTTACTTTCATCATAGAAGTCGCGTGCGCAAGGAATGTTTATTTTCTGCGAACACTGCGCGTACGCACGGCAACTTGACCGGTTATTCAACCTGAATCATTTCTTATTATAGATAATATAAAAACCGATATAAAACACGTTAGTAAGCTTAATATATAGTAAAGAATTTTACTTAATATACATTTTTTTGTAAAAGATTTTTATGTTTAAAAACAGAAAAATAGCCTCTGCTAAAATATCTGCTTAAACTTTGATTTTTCAAAGAACAAGCGTTGAGTTTAGCTTAGTAATTTTTATTTGAATAAAGGACCATTCTCAAATAATTTTCGGTTAAAAATAATAAATGACAGAGAGAACAACGTGTTTTAAGAAACAGGAATAAGAAATCCCAACACGAATACGAGTATAAATGTATTTTTATTTTGCAAGCGTGCATGAAAAGAAACAAGAAAAACAATTAAGCAATACTAAAATAAACATCAGGTTTCTTGGCTAATAAAAGAATTTGCATGTAATGGGTTGTTGCCCTTAAGGGTACAGCAGTACTGGAAGGTAATGTGTGCTAAAGATATGCAAATTAAAGCTTTAATGGTCAAGTTTTAAAGTCGAAATCTCTTTGATAATGGTCTTCACGAAGATAGTAATTCCAGAGACGTCCATATATCGTGATGTTATGTGGATGTCACTGTCAGATCATCGACTCCGCCCGTTTGAAATTCGCCTAGACAATTTACAGAGTGTCGAAATATTGCATGACGTTACAAAACGTATTATAGGTAATTAAATACAATGCTAAGATGTGAATCTTTTAAAAATATAGAAATGTCACTTTCTGAATGTTTGGATATCACTTTATTACGTTTTGAGTGATTTTAATTCGTTAGATGTTGAATGCAATTTTCCGGCGTCTTTTGGGCAAATTGTAAGGTGCCGAAATTCACAATACGTCTGTAACATGGAAACTTAAACAAGAGTTGATTTATTCTGTAGATAGGTCACGTTGTTTGAGCTGGTAGTCATTAAGAAGCTTAACTACTTTAGAATTACTATTTTATAATCGTATAACAACTGGTTCCTTTTAATGCAAGATTTAATAATAGATCTTATAGTAGTTATATTTTTCATTATTATTTAAAGAAGAGAGGACTATATTAAACAGAATAGAGAATAGGAGAGGAAAGATGTTGGGACATCTGATACGACACACGACCTGATAACCACAATTATAGAAAGTAAAATAGAAAGAAAGAAGAGAAAGAAAAAGAGAGGAAGACCGAGGACAACTTATTTAAAACAAATAAAAAAGAAAGTGGACGTCGTGTCGTATCAGGTCAAGATGTTGGTACAGGACAGAGAGTGTCTGTCGTGGACGTTAAATAGTGCCCACTACCCCGCCGTAATACGTGTGAGGGCCGTCAGGTTTTAGTGGGTATTACGGTCACCTTCTGTGGCCGGCGAGTCCCACACTCTCTACGCCATTGCACGCCCGGCGTAGAGGTGCCTAAATGCATTTCCTGACGTTTAAAAAAAAAAAAGGACAGAGAGTGTTGGAAAATACTCCATCGACAAGGTTCAAAATCTAAAATTAAAGAATATTTGAAGGCAGCTATCATTAACTTCTTCTAAGAACAAACATAGTCTGAAAGCTTACGGGACGGAGTCGCGAGCGGCATCTAGTAGCCACAATAAAAATCTCTCGTCTTTTGGTTAGCAAAGATTTAACGAATTTAATTTGCAAAGGATAACAGTATATTTAAGACAATGGTTACATTTCACGTCTGTAGTGCACATATTCGACTTTCCAGTCTGACCTCATCGTCAAATGTGCGGGGTTTTTGATACGCATCGTTTCACAAATGGACTGTGATAATCGACGTTTCTTCAACGATTTCTATTCGCTATCAATTAATACTACAATTGTAATAAAAATAAACAAAGGAAAAGTAGATCAAACAAGTTTTGATGATAGAGATTTATATTTTATCTTTTAAATGACAAGAAAAAAACACTTTTAACGTTAACAATTCGATTTCATTAATTCCAAAAATATAAGCATACTTTCTTATCAAATGCGTTACTATCAAGTCTGGAAAAGGCTCGTTTTGACGTTACAAGACCCTTAAATATGAGATACTAATGGCCGTCACGTTCACCTTTCACCAACAATCCCTAAATTTGAGGTAACCCTTAATGCATTTTAAATGTCACCTAACAGTACTTTCATTTTCACCAACAGTTAAGTGTCTCTTTAGATATCAAATCAATTTAAGTATGAATTAGATTTAGGGAGACCCTAAAACAAAAAGACGCCTATCTAAAACTACTTTAGGGGTTCGTTGGTGAAAACGGGCATTAGAATTAGGAATGAATTAGGTTATATAATTGTGAATGCTGCATCTCATAAAACTGATAGGTTCCATATTACTCGTTTATTGCACTTATAGTTACCGCGTATATCGTGTTAGGTGAAGGTGTATGATCAAGGCGTTCTGTGAGACGGAACAATCGACGCTCCGTAACGTCCGGCGATACGGAACCAAACAGTTATCTCATATCACGCCTTCCTAATGCACGTAAGTTCAACTATGCTGTGTAATACCGGCATTTAACTTGGCACTTCAGCAACTAAAATACTTTTCTGTCCGACGTGCCAACTTAAGCTGTATCAGATTGACGAGGCTGGGGATAATAGTACTCTTTTATTAGACTTAATTATTAATATTTAATAATTATTTTAACAGATTGACCATAATTGAGCATTTTAATACAGTCAATTAGGCAGGTTTAACTGACCACAATTAAGCTCGGATAATTCCTACAAGACAGCTTATACGAAGTAATATTTATCCTCATATCTTTAACTTTCAATTATGGTGAACAAAATTGTGACAACTTTCGATGTTGTCTTATTTTTGCCCTTCATATGTTCTGTGAGCGTTGTTATTGTATTAACACTCAGTTAAACAAAACCTAGTAACTTCTAGACAAGGTTAAATTATATTATTCAAAGTGAACATAATATCAACTATTATTCTTATTTTAGTAAATGGCCACTATTGATCATTGTTAGACTCGATGACATCAGACGTGATTGCGGTCAAGATGTAGCTTTTACTTTTATAAATAATCTAGAATCTAAATTACAGATTAGCATTAAAAATATTCTTTAGATATTTTAATATTAAACCTTTTTAATTTTTTACGTTTGAGTGATATAAAGAAAGAGAAATAATAGTCAACGAGGTGGGTCTTACCGCTGTATCTTGTTCTACTTTCTAACTTTGAATCAATCTTATTTAGAAACAAGAATAATAATAGATTACATGCTATTTACTACTATGAAGTAAGGATAAATTCGTTATAGTTTAAAACGAAATTATAAAACAATCTAGTTAATGTAGACCTTGAAACTTCAAAATCTCAAACACCCAAACAATAGACAATCGTAACTGATCACAATGTAAGGAGAGCGAGCGATGTGTGTCACTTTCACCCGGGCTTATATGCATTTAGTAAGGGTATCCGTACACGGACTGCTAACTCTACAGATTGCTTCTAGTGGTCGACGTACGGTTAGTAGCATTTTGATTCCAAACTGCAGTCCCTGTATGGTTGGCAATTGTCGCTTGTAGTTGTTAGTTGTTGAAACCGTCCGTGTATGACGCACCTTCAAGGTGAGCGCCCACCGCAAAAGAGTAAAGAGCTGAGCAGCCCCATTTTCCACTTTCATACGAAACTGCATTGTGTCTCCACTAACAAAGACAAATGACATGTGTCAAAAAGAGCTGAAATATTCTAGAGAGCCGAGCTGTGTCCGAGCTGTGCCAAATGAGACGCAACCACATTTGAGGTCGCTCAGCTCACCATCTTCCACGCATTACTGTTTTGCGGTGGACGCTCGGCTTAAAGCCAGTACGAGATGACTCGTGACAGCTCGATCTGCTCATCCAATTATGATCCCAATACGATCAATTAAAACATAATCGATTTATCAATTATCGTTTAAATAATTTATCACACATTCCTGATGCTTACGCGTATGGCGCGACATTGGAAAGTCTCTTGGAATTTATACATTAATCTTTAAACAATGGCAATAATCGCTTTTCTATCTTTTCGAAGATAATTATTGTTACAGATATTATATTAAAATTCTTTACCAATGAATTATCTTTCGGCTATATTGTAAATCTGTCCTGATTGTATCTTAAAGTAAACGCTTAACAGAAGTAAACATATGTCTGGAGTTTGGAGTTTCAGTGGTTTTATCATTTAAGGCGGTGCTACATATTTAAACGTCATACATTAGATAAAGCAACCTAAGAATAATTTTATTTCGCTTTTTTACGTATTGTCATTAGTTCGTATTAATTATACTATACTTATAATATTTATTATCCTTAAGTATATGGTAAAGTACAGTTATTATTATAATAACTATTATAGTATTTAATGGAAGACGTTAAGTAATTATGAAGGCATAGGGAAATTACAATACTTATATAAGATGGATATAAATAAAATCTTATAAAATAAAGTATTTATTAATTACGGAGATACTGTTCATTTATTTCTCATGTATAATCGTCTAGTTTGAATTTGCAGTGATTTGGAGGTCATTCGCCTTAGGCCCTGTATACATACACAATGCTATGCAAAAATACAATATTAGTTTTGAGCGACTTACAGAAAAAATGTGGAGGTTCGTAAGAACAGCGACACCAAAATTTTACACGTTTACATATCCAACATAGATTTGTGTAGCTTTGTGTACAAACGCCCTAATCTTCAATCAGTCGAGTATTTTCATTTTTTTATTAATAATAATTATTTTTTTATATGTTTTAGACTCACCAGCATAGGTATGTTGGGGACAACAACGACGTCGTCGTCCGGCCCGGCGCTCAGGTCCGGCTGGAAGGTATACGTGCGCCGATAGTGGAAGGAGAGAGTCCCGTTCTCATTGTCGGTTATGTTGATCTTCTCCCACTCTTCCCTGTTTAAAAAGGATTTATTAAATAGTAAGACAGCGCAATGAAGACTGTTAATAACTATATATTTTTTATATTACATGAGTCTGTGTTTTCTTCTTAATTAGACAGAATGGTTTATTTATTATAGAAATGTAGAGTATCGTATATCGGACATTAGATTTATATATCACAAAACACGCAATATCGCGTGATATACCTAGAATTGTGATACACGTAGAATGGCAATTGGTACACATACTTAATAAAAAATAAATTGTTTACCCAATAAAGACAAAGTAACATGGACCAGAATCAAGAAATTTTATCAAGAAGACTTTATTAGAAAGTAATATCTCCTTGTCTCAATTTTCTCTAACAGGAAAACACAGAAATTATTTTTCAAGCAATTCGCGTCCGTAACCCAAGGTCGATCGTTTTTTGATATTATACTGACGACCAATCTATTAGATTTATTGATTCGTTTTAACTTTAATTACAAATGAAATATTTATTAAATGACACCTAATAACTAAATAAACCGGAAATATTAATTAAACACAGTTAGTTTTTTATACGTGGATTGGGCAAACGAGTATCAGGATCTCCAAGTTGGTGAATGACGCTCATGGACGTCCGCAACACCAGAGGAAATTGAAACGCATTGCCCGCCTTTTAGAAAGAGATAGGCTCGCTTCTTAAAGGGCCCTAAGCAGTAATATTTTGGAAATATCATCGAAGATAGACAGTTCAACACCGCTACTGATCTTTTAAAAATAAATTAACAAATTATAATTTTCTTAATCGTACATCTCTCCTACACGGAGTACGTCAGAGCAAATAGTCAACAATTGTTATTAGTCATGCGTGACTCGGCTTCACCTTAAGTAAGCACGTAACACAAACTACAATAAGTACTACATCTATACAATACTATAATGAATTTTCTATATAAAGAACAATAGCTGGAGACATCAATATTTTTCTATTTGAAATCAAAACTTCTGGAATGAAGTTGTACAATTATGTGGAATTAGCAATTTCCTCTATACGGTTGGACACATCTATAATCTATCTAATCTGTGGTGGCATTTCTACTTCAACATAAGAAATTCTGAACTCACCCTACCATCGTATACTAGGGGATTACCCAAAGTATATTCCGATTGTCGATATCGCTGATGGAATCGACAAAAATGTATAAAAGTGACAATTACATTCGAAAAGTCATGTGCATGTCACGTGTGAGATACCGAACGTCAATGTCAGTTCCATACATTTTTGATATTCGCTATCGAATCGCTTTATATCGCATGTACCCCCCTGGACTGCTTTAAAACTACCTAGACCGCTTTGGTCATCACTTGTTAAACTCATTTAATATTTAAACACCAAAATTAGCTAATTCGAATGCACCTAAGTATCACAATTCACGGATTAACACATATAGTTTCATAAATGCTCGGTGATGACGCAAGCGCCCCCTCGCGGTGATTAGTTCGGTAATAAATTACAACACATGTATGTGATATAACAGTTGCACTCGATGTTAAGCCTTGTACACACTAGGATAGTATTTTAATCGATTAGCATGTATCTGAACAAAGGATTTACTAATCTATTCTACTAAAATGTTGCTGTTCGGACACGTTTAGTTATTAAATTACTATCCTAGTGCGTAGGTTTAGGCTTAAACGAGTCCGAACAGTAGTCAATTCGTTGTACGGATAAATGCTACTTGCTACGCGACTAAAATACTATCCTGGTGCGAACAAGGCTTTACCGACATTATTATCTTGCGAAGAGAAGTCGATATCGATTCCACGTGGTACTAACACAAATGTAAAGGTGTTACTGCAATTTGCGAGACTGTCAGCATATGACATTTCATATTTTGGATCGTAATTTGAACAACATCTTGACAGGTCGATCAACACTTTGACATGTTTATCAACACCTTGAGATGTTCATCAACACCTTGAGATGTTCAGCAACACCATAAGATGTTGATCAAATCTGGTTTCACCAGACCATAAAATCAGTGTCAAAAATCTATAGGTGTAGCTTTAACACTACATTTGCAAATAGTTATTTTATTCCATTAATCGGTAATTTTGCTGGTTAAAATTAACGATATAATTATAACTGATAGTTTTACTAATATCACAGATAATATAATATATACAGATACCCCATCCCATACAAATAAAATAAGCGTCCAAATGTAAATAAGCAGTACTGCTTATTTTAGTGTCAAAATATCGTGAGGAGAAAACGCCACCCAATATGCAAGATGGCGCTATTCTCAATAAACGAAAGAAAATTAATTAAAATAAACGTCACGCGCCAATGTTCGGTACGGTTGACAAAAGCGGTAACATAATTAGTTTTAAAAATAATTTATTATACGATGGGCAAGGAGCTAAGGTCCTTGGTTTACTTCTTAACAGCAACAAGCCATATGTCGTTGGAAAGGTCTTTGCTTATACATTATTTTTTGTATAAATGTAAATTGTAGCTTATGGGGTTCCCGAGTTATTGTTAAAAATAATAGCAAAATGTACAATTTCAACTTGCTTCTACTTAGAGCAGACTTACATCTATTGTACTGAAGTTTGTCAGTATTTACAGGTAATAGATAATTTTATGATACAAAAATTATTAATTGTAAAATTATAAATGGGTAGTGTTAGCTGACGGTACTTACTACGGTCACGAGTACGCGAGTCCCAACGAGGACCGACGCGGTCCGAGGTGAGAGAGAGGGATGCTCCACGGAAATAATTTTGCGATCGAGTTATAATTTGAATGCAAAGACATTAAAATATTGAGACCGGACACCGCAATAAAAAATTTTGCTTGAATATTTTTTTCAAGATGATTACTAATAGTAAGGTCGAAGAAAAAGTAAACAGAACGTGCTATGTAACAACAAAATTGTTGTATTTGTTTCACTGCAGTTAATTTAGCCTCAATTGTAACTAAAATCTGCCTACCGGGGACTGGAAAAGACCTCACCCATCACGTGTTTCCGTTTGATACTAGACTTTCTGACCACCGTATAATTATAATATTTTAATTTATTTTGCTTATACATGTACATATTAATCAAATATATCAAATATCGTCCGCTCTATTATTATAGTAGGTCTTTGTTTTTATCAGCATATGAGTAAACTGTAAAGAAGACAAAACTTCTATGGAATTTCAAATTGGAATTTCATTTTATTAGGGTTGTCACAATAGGTTGATACAAATGAAACAATGTATGTGTTAATTTCTTTCAACTCATTTCAAGTTTTAGCGTCATGTTAACCCTGGATACTACCGGTGCCCCACACACACGTACCACATACACGTACCACATACACACATTTGACAGAAGCTTAGTTCAGATAAACACCATTAGAGAGCGCAATAATTAAATTAGTACATAATTAAGAATTAATAAAATTTTACAAAGGCTTAGTGTTACGTGTTATTTGATGTTTAAAGTAATACTAAATAAAGTAAATTTTAGTTTATTTTGGTTTTCAAGTTGATAAACTGCCGCGTTCGTTTCCTAATTTCAATACTCTTCTCGTAACCCCATCTAGTGAAAAAAAAATAAACTAAAAAACTTTTGTATGGAATGGAACCCCGTGCTAATATCTACGGTAATGTATTAGTTTACTGTAGTAGTTCAATAATGTCAAGACAAGAAAGCGAAACTTAAGACCAAATGTCCAAAGGCCACTCAAATACCGTCACTTAAAATATAAGTGGTGTCAGAATGAAACGAGATCGCAGTAGGATTTTGAGTTTAAGCGTGAACTTAATGTAAGTCGCTCTTAAATATTTGACTGGTGTATGAAAATTTGGCCGATAGAAGTGTAATTATACAACGCTACGGCTACATTAGACTGAGGTCACGCAAAAAACGACCTTACGCCGAAGCAAAATCTCCATTTTTATCAAGAACTTGGTTTAAAAGCCATAGGGAGATACTTACGAGTACACATATGGTCCGAGCTCATCGAGAATGGGTTTTGAGCCGTTGTTGAGGAACTCATCCGCATTGGTGACGTTGTACACGTAGACGTTGACGAAGGGCCGCACCGGCGGTCGCGCCCACCACTCGAACGTCATCGAGCCGGGGCGGAGCACCAGCTCCTGTTAGCAACAATCAACTTTGTAAATTGACATACAAGTAAAATTTATGACTTAAAGCTGCTAAATCTGCGTTAAATTTTGTACAACAGGGGGTTTACCCCAAATGTATGGAACTTCGACGTTCGATATCTCACACGTGACAAGCACATGACTTATCGAATGTCAATTTCATAAATTTTTGTCGATTCCATCAGCGATATCGCCAATCGACTGTTACTTTGGGAAACTCCCCCAGTCTTTATGATGATAGCCGGATGGCGAAGCTAGAACCTAGGACTTGGTTTATGATGTCCTTTTTTAATTGGTATATTGTCACATTAATATTTACTATTGATTAGAGGAATTTCATGGTTCCGTCACAACCTAACATTTTAAAACCAAATATTTTAATTTACGGTTACGACTATTTTACTAATTTAGTACATTTAAAGCTACAAAATACCATTTTTCAAAGAATAACACTTACAAAAAACAAATAAGAGTGTTGTCGACAAATCGAGTCATAGTAAAAATGTTTGAATGGGCTCGTAGCAAAGTTCGATACCGTTACGAACCGTCTACGTCACAGTGAACGGTTTATCGTCGTATAAACTTAACTAACGCTTAAACTGGTAAATATTTAGGTGAAGGCGAGCCGGCGCGCCGCCGAGCGGCCATAATTGACGATTCGCACCGCTTTGCGAAACTAAAGTATCTGACAGAACTATTGTTTTCAAATAACAGTAGTAAGAGATGTATGAATAAGATTACTAGAATTTATTTTTAGCACGAGGCGAAATTAACACTCATTGTTATTTTGTGGGAAAGTTAGATTCGATAACCTAATATATTAAAACACTAGCTGTTGTGCGCGACTTTGTCCGCGTAGAATAATATGCCTATGTTACTCGGGGACAATGTAGCTTTCTAATAGTGAAAGAATTTTTAAAATCGGCCCAGTAGTTCTTGAGTTATTTCAATACAAACAAAAATACAAAAATACAAAGTTTCTCTCTTTATAATATTAGTATAGATATAGATTATTTGATCATGTACAATCTTTTAATGTATACAGATTATAAATCTATAAATTTGAGAGCGTCGGTGGCTCAGTGGTTTAGCTCTTGACTTGCAATCTGCAGGTCCCGAGTTCGAATCCCGCCATGTACCAATGTGTTTTTCGATTTTCGAATTTCATATGTACATATTTACCCGACGCTCTTACGGTGAAGGAAAACATCGTGATGCAACCTGCACATATCGGCGAAGAAATTCAAAGATATGTGTGAAGTCGACCAACCCGCACTTGGCCAGCGTGGTTGACTATGGCCTAGGCACCCCTTAGGGGGTAGGCTCCGTGCCCCTCGGTGGGGACGTATAGTGAGCTGGTGATGATGATGATGATGATTATAAATCAATTACTGCAAGTATTTAATTTCCAAGTTCTGTGTATTAAATTACAAGACTTAAAAAAATAGCATTTATTGCCGATCTCTGATTTTCCAAACTAAATTCGCCGAAAGGCTCTGTCTCAGAACGAATGCAGTAAGGCCCTTCTTACACAAACTACGGTAACCTGAGATTATCGTTTTCGGCTTCAATAGACGGAGTTCACGATAAAAACGGACTTAAGCTGATGCAAAATCTCCATTTTTATTACGAATTCGGTCTTATGAAGCCGAACCATAAGTGAATTACACAAAACAATCTCAACGTGTACGAAACTCTAGGAGATTCTAAGGGAAGATTGTTAGAATTTACCAAATGTCTTAGTATATTTTCTATAATCGTAACAAACGAATAACTTAGCTGTTAACCTCGAAAATTACAACTTGCATAGATTTCTTTTGTTCGCTCCTGTACGCAATCCGCGTAGAAACATAATATAGTAGTTTCACGAGCCAATGAATCAACATACGTAGTTTATCGGCGTTGCGAATCTTTCACTTTAAATGGAAAGTATGTCAATGAACTTTTACGTTTTACCATAAACTTGTTTGTTATTTGGACAAAGCGTAGGAGTTGATTAGTATCTCGGCCAAAACTACCGTTGTATTGCGAAAATTGAATGCGAAATTTGTTCATATACTTAATTTATGTATTGTACTTAAAAAGATAACCTTGGATACAAAGATATACTATAGATTTACAAAAAAATAACACATTTTTCCAAACTTGAGAAAAATGTTCATGATACTGGCAACATTTGTTTTTTTTATAATTTCTTACGCCACACAACTTTTGCTGTCAAACTACTATGCGCTCATATACATATAATATCTCTTTGCTTGAATATTTTAGTATTATAAGAAAAAAATAAAATAATTGTAGAATAATATTATCTTTAAGTTTTAAGAAAAATATTGAATCTATTAATTACTAATACCTAAATTTAAATAATTTTCTTATAATCTGTGAAAAATTTGATCGAGATCCGTTCAGCCGTTCTAAATATACCTTCAAACATTTTCAAACTTTTGCATTTAAAATATCAGTAAGAAATAAGATGGAAAAGCATTATTTTAATTTGATCGTCTGTATTAATTAAAACAATTAGGAAAAGTTTTTATTAGTGCATATTTTAATTTTAAATTGGTTCAGATTGTTTCAAAATACATTGTTTACAAACTGTCGAAACTAATGTTAATAGACTATTAAAATTAAATTAAAGCTTAACTATTTCAAAATTAACAGTTTGGTTGAAGGCTACATTACAACATGTGTATAAATATAACCAATTAAAAAGAGCAATGGAAAATTTTATCGATTTCACACACGGCCATATCATTTTTCTATTACCCAGTATAAATCCCATAAAAAAGTATTATGGACTGTTTTGTAATATAGATTTTACTATCGTAGTAATGGATAAATTATTACCTCCATATATTTTAACATGAACTATCTTATTAATCTTATTAATTACAAATGCGAAAATTTAGAAGGATCGATAAATGTTTCTCCAAAACGGATTACGGCTCAACAGATCTTGGTAAAATTTAGCACAGATACAGATCACAGCCTGGAATATATAAGCTAATTATTAAGTTTTTTATAATTCCGCTCGGACGAAGTCGATGGCAAAAGACATACTAGTATATTATAAAATTTAACTTACGTGATCGATGAATAGCTTGACCCATGATGAAAAGAATATTGCACATATTATGCCCAACAATAGTAGCACTACTGCGGAAGCCAGCACGAACCCTGGAATTAAAAAACACCATATAAATATCATTTGAATTTCTACACTTCCTTGTTAAGTAAGTACAGTCGGGAAAAAAATGGCATTTTATAAATGTCACGAGTTTGTTATTCGCATCTTAAGATTGTGTCATTGAACTCATGATTTTAGTAGTTAAGCTTGTACAATTTTTGATTCATGTGTTTAAAAATTATTAACAGAGATCAAACAGAATTTTCAGTTTATTCAAAACGAGTTACGACCATTTGCGTAGGTTGACGAATCTATTGAAGTTGGAAGCGTTTTTAATTAGCTGTTGCTCGAGTCCTCGTCAGTGCGGAATTAAAAAATATAGCCTATGTTACTCGGAGATAATGTAGCTTTCTAATGGTGAAAGAATTTTTGAATTAGCCCAGTAATTCTTGAGTTATTTCAATACATATAAAAATACAAAGTTTTCATCTTTATATTAGTACTAGCTATTGTGCACGACTTCGTCCGCGTGAAATAAAAAAATATAGCCTATGTTACTCGGGGATAATGTAGCTTTCCAATGAAGTAAGAATTTTTGAATTCGATTTAGTACTTTTTGAGTTATTTCAATACATACAAATATACAAAGTTTTCCTTTTTAGTTTATAGATGAATCATCATCGTGTAATGTTTAGAGAGTGTAGAGAAACGATTCAATTTGATAAACACAGCGACGCGGACGCAGTACGACGATTTCCTTACAGAGTCGCTTCGTCGAAACTCAATACGTGATAATATTTTCCAAACACTAACGTTCTAAGTACGTATATGTTTTTGAAAACATGTCGATTATTACACGATCATGTGATTATAGACTTAAATGGTTTGTAATTAAGTCGAATTTTGGATGTATAAGTATTGTTGACCCTGGTATATGAGTTAGCATGAAAAGTTACATTTCCATATTCCTTTCATACAAGAATTATATGAAAAAGACGTATGTTGTAGATGTTTTGTCCTATTTTAAAGCCGTATGAAAAACAATTTATATAGTTTTAGACAACATTTTTATATCACTGTGTCGTTTAACTCTTTTCCTTTGCGAAACTAAAAAGTTCGTTTACAATAAAATCTTATCTGCTATATTGTCGACGAAGCTGTGTTTTCTAAGTCATCATTTTGTAAATGTTGCTATTATTTTAATCCAAGATTCCACTGGTAAACACTCCAAAAAAAATCATTGTCCGTGAAAAAATAGATATAAAAAGGTTAAAGGTTTTGACCCATGATGGGCTCCCTTTTCCACAACTTCACGACTAGCGCGTATTTTGCGTGAATACACATATCTTTGAATTTCTTCGCCGATATGTGCAGGTTGCATCACGATGTTTTCCTTCACCGAAGAGCGTCGGTAAATATGTACATATGAAAATCGAAAAACACATTAGTACTTGGCGGGACTCGAACTCGAGAATAACATATTTACGTATAGTTTTACGGGAGTGGAAACCCACTGTCTTATTAACCAACGCATTTATTAGTATTACGGTAATTTTGTTTTAATCATCACATAATACGTTATCACATAACCGGCTTTACAAAACATGTTTCAAATTTTACTTCGCATAGATAAATAGGCCTTTAAAAAACATTGAAGTCAATCTAAATTATTCTCCAAAATATTCTGCTACAATTACAGGATATTAAAACATGTTTATTTACTTAACTAAGGAAACATTAATATTTTTTAACTCATTATTGCCCCTTAACTAATAGACCTGTATTTAACAAAATTTAACTTCGACTAGTTATATTCACATATCGTATTTGGTATCAATTAATTGCAAAGATTACCTGGATTAAGTAAAAATACATTTTGGCAAACATTCAATACAAGTAAGGACAATTTTAAGGAAAGGAAAAAGTAGAATAGTGCGGCGTTATAAGCCACAAAAAACAAGCCTACTGTAAAAAGGTTAAGGGTAAGCACTTGGATCTTTGTCACTTTTAAAATGTGAACGAACAGATACTTTATCAAGGCAAGATTATACTATCTTAGGTTTTAATTGAAAGTTGAAATTAATTAAACAGAGACACGTCTAATTCGGTATTTGACTTTTTAGTTATTTTGTGCTATTTGTAAAATAAGTGAAGTTACCCCTACCCTAGGGGGCTACCCAGAGTACATTCGCTACTTCTTCTACAGCGAACGTTAAAATGTATGGAACTGACAATGACGTTCGACACCTCATACGTGACAATTATATGACTTATCGATTGTCAATTTCAGGTTCGTACATTTTTGTCGATTCCATCAGCGATATCGCCAATCGAAAAGTACTTTAGATAACCCCCAGTTCAGTAATCTTTTGTACCCTAGAATATTGTCGAACCATATTAGTTACCGTTGTATTTCTTATTATCTATGCAGAAATTATTTTAGTGTGTGTATGTCTATAAACACTACGTCTGACTCATTTTCACTCCAACTTTCACTGTCACTCACATCTCGTAAAAACCACGCGTTACTATTGCAACACGCTAATCTAATCAACATCCAAACAGTTTAAATATATCTCTGTTTTTTGAAGAGAATAAAGAAGGATGAGCATACATTTATAGGTGTTTTCATTACCCTAGTGCTCCATAAGACCGATGTCAAGGAAAAAACGGTCTTACGTTTAAGCAAAACCTTCGTTTTTAACGCGAACTCGGACTTATGAAGTCCTAGTTTTAGTGGTACAACCTAAATCTATTAGTCAATATTTTTCTAATCCTCTGATGTATATTGTAGTATAGTTCGACCCATAATGGTATAATAGGCTCCATTATTCCGAAACTCCACGACAGGCGGGTATGTTAAATGAATTCACCACATATATATGAATTTCTTCGCCGATATGTGCTGGTTTCATCACGGTAGCCTGTTATATCTATTGACATATGACATACATATTGTATAGGAGATTACCTGTGTCTTATAACGGGCCTATTCTTTCGATAGTGATATTCTATATCAGTCGTACTAAAGTAAATCTAATTGCAACAGAACGGAAGCCACGAGCAGTGTCTTTTAGTATAAGAAAAATACGACTTTAAAAGCTTCTTTTTAAAGTACAAAATTAAAGAACATTTATCAGATTGTGTCACAGATAATTATAGCAATAAAGGAAATTAAGTTATGGCGAAATTTATATGAAACAATTATGTTGGTGATACAAATTAAATTAATCAACACTTTACAATCGGTTGTATATAGTTTTTTTTAGTATAATATTTAGTGAAAAGAATTTACTATTTATTATCAAGAACAGATTCATTTATCTTCAGCCGACTATATTTTGAAGTAATGTCTCGCCTACTTACTTCATTTGACTAAGGTTACAATAAGCCATAGTCCGGTCATTGCGTCAAGAACATTAGAAGGTCCCTTCACTATTATAAACAACGTTAAGGGCTAATTCCACTAACAACCAACTTATTGATTCTGCATTGTTACGATTTAACTTCATACATTCGTTTATAAAACACTAATATAAAACATAAAACATTTTTATTCCTTTTTAAACAATCAGGAAACAATAGGACGTTAAACTATTGAGTTATTCAATACTACTAGTTGTTAATAATAAAATTTAACTTTACTGACTTACACTGACTGACTTATTTACTGACTGCTTTATATTCCTTGAAATATCAATTCGACGTCCCTAATTAAGAAGAATTTACTCGGATGATAAAATAACTGTAGAAACAAATGAAGATTGTTGCTTGGCAACGCGTTTTGCTATGGCACTAGACAACTGAATTGACTTTTAGAACATTGAAACCGTATAGGATAGTGCTTTGGTTTATCAAAAGCAGAGTGGATGGCATTATGTGACAACAATCCAGTAATATTCCCGAGAATTAAAATAAAATTGATTTTGAAACGTGATATTTAATACCGGACACGGACGTACACGCAGCTGAGCAAGCGGCAGATGTAATCAATAGCGATTGTTCAGATAACCCATTGTGTGATACCGATGAGCGTGTTGACAAGGTCTTTTCGGACAATTCGGACGTTTTAACAACAATTTTGCGAGGTTGAATATATTTAAAATTAACTAAATTCTTCTGAACACACACATGGATTATTCTATGTATTACATGGAGTAATAAAATAACCATCTACCCTATGATACCTTATTTATGTTACGTGTAAAAAAAAGCTTTTAATTTCCAAAGACATACCTTAACCAGTCAATTACAATATTATCTCATCTTTCAAGAATTACACATACACAAAGTAAATTAATTGGATTAATTGTGTATTTGATAATTTAATATGTATCTTATTAGTTGGTGCCTTATCCGAAACGAGGGCATATTGTATAAAGAATTGGCAATTATGATGTTACTTTATTTACATTTGCAGTTAACAAAATACGTAGACGAAGGTAGGCAGGATTAAGCTTACTCTTAAAACGCAATTAAGTAAACAATTTTAAGTCAAATTAAGCAAAGACGAAGTTTACAAGTCAATAACTTACTATTAAATACTAAAATATTAGTCTGAATTAAAAATAATTAATGTTTTTTTTTGCCAAACGGTATACCGGAAAGTTACTATTTTACGGCCGCATTCCCAGCTGGGTTATTCATACAAATTTACATAATATCTCACCAGTTACTACGAATCATACAAAACACGGTACACTTTAATTTAGTAAGGTAATGGGTATTGCATTAGTGACCCACTCTTACCAAAGCAGTAGTTTCTTACCGCAGATTGTCCGTTGCATTTGTTCAAGATAACTTTATTGGTAAAAAATACGACAAAAAGATACTTCCAAAGTTACGAAACAGCTCTTTAAATAATAGAAAGTGGTTCTTCTTTGGGCAATACCTAGTCGATATCTGGTCTAAATTTGGTTATAAATATATGCAATATTTAATGATATCTTCAATATATCTGTTACAGAAGCTATGTTTGCAAGCATTTATATAATAAGCATTGGAACACATTTGTATTAACATTAATGCAATTGTTTATCTTGCATTTCAACACCTTATATGAATATTTTGAAGATGAGTTGCGTAAACGTTACGTTCACTTGTCCCTTGCAGCGCATACTTCACGCAGGACTGTTGCAATAACTTTAATTATTTAATTAAGTTAATTTATTCCATTAACTCATTACTCAATCGTTATTAACAACTACATAAGGGATATATTATTTAATTAAGACAGAATTCAGCATTAGTAAGTGTCGTTAGTGGAAAAATATAAGTATTCCAAAATTTTTTAATGCTAGAAAGTTAGGCATTATTTTAAGGAGAAAGTAACACGATCACTTTTAGAATCCGACTGATATATATTTAGATATTATTTTGATCACTTAAAATTAGATAGTAATCGAAGGTCGGAATTTCTATTTCACGCTGCCACAAACACGTTCGCAATATTTTGTACGTAAACGTCAAATGTTACGTAAAAATAACACGTGGACACTCACTTATCCCCCTGTTATCCTTCACACGTTCAACATAACGAGACAATTGTACTTTAAGCGCCATAATTCAAGTTTAACGGTATATTTTCGATAATGGCGGGAATCAGATCGCCATTTTGAAACAGCGGGCGCGCCGGCGCGAGAGCGACTGGTCGCCGTGCGCCGTGCAAGTAGGTTTTACTCGTGAAAATTGTTTTTTTTCCGCTGTTTGACCGAGTAAGTTATCTGTCCGTGCATTTCGTAAGACGCATTCGTAGCTAGATCATGATTATATGGATACCATCGATTGTTGAGGACACATTTTGCGTAATTTGTTAATTATCTCGTTGTCATTATAATACCATTGTTTTGCAACAGTAATTTTAATTTATTTTACTTTCCTTTCCCTCTTGATATTGGCCTATTGGTTTAGAGACAATAAAAACAACGCATTTTTAAATGATACTTAGTCAGCACAGTAACTTTTGACAAATCAACTAGACATTTTACTTTTTATTCTTTATTTTACTCTTCACAGTTCCTGAATTCCTGAAAACCGACTTAGAAATATAAAAATAAAATCCACGAAAAGCCAGGAGTAACCGATAGTATTTCAAAATTACATCGTGAGCAAATTCACATTAATACGTGATTTAAACTGAATCTGTGATAAACATAATGCTGACTAAACTTATCACAACAAAGATTCGAGTTCTACAACACGTTTGACAACGAGTATGTTACAGTCAGGGTTGTCAATCATATAAACATGGTGTCTAACTTTGCTATGAATTTGAAATCCATGTTTTTGGGTCAGATCAGTCAGTCTTTGGGTCAGGGCCAGGTCAGTTGACGTCGACCAAAACGAAAGTGGAAAGAAGTCGGCTACACGTCGTTCCTTTTTATTTTTAATTGACTACAAAAAAATCAAGGGTTGGTAAGTTACAAGTCATCGTCTTTTGTTAGCTACCAGTATTCGAGTACGCGTTTATTTTATGTTGGCAACCCTGATTCAATTATCACTTAAGATGAAAATTATACGGCTTATGTTGATGCATAATCAATTAATAGCATTTGACGTGTTTATATTGACGTGAATCTATTGGAATGGACATGTTAACATGCAAGTCGGTGGTACAAAGTATACCAAGTTGTCTTTAACTGCTATACAGTAATTTATTGGGTAATGTACTTCACGTACTAAGTGTAGACTAAGTAATTACTTAGTGGCCAATTAAAGAATTTACACCACATGAAATATTATTCGACTTACGGCCGGTTTCAATAAGCGAATATAATCAGATTTTATTAACCAGCAGTTGATTTACGAAAAGACCTCTTTGTTTAAAGTATATAAAAGAAAAGGAAAAACAGTTGTCAACAGAAATTGATGTTTTTCTAACCCTGCGGTTTCATTGGATCGAATTCGCGGAAAATAAGGGAAAATTTGCTTGAACGTATGCCCGTTCTCTGCGCGAGATCGGTCTAATGAAGCCGTGGGGCAATGATTTTAAATCAAACGTCAATCTAATTTTGAAATGATCTGGCGTTTTGCGATTGTTGTTATTGGAACACCGATTGTCACTAATCTGGAGATCGAATAAAATGTGGCACAACGCCAAATCGATGGTTCGTTATTGAAACTGGCCGTAAACCGATGAGGGGGCTTACCTTATGATATAATCAAACGTCGGACTAAAATATTATTTATTTACATAACTATAAATACAAAACGTGCTACGAACGCTCAGTTTTGAACTGTACAGTTTTAACTGTGCAGTCAAAACTGAGGTACACAAGTCAATTTGAACTGCACAGTCGAACTGTACAGTTCTCAGTTTTGCCTGTACACGTCAGTTTTAACTGCGCAGTTGAAATGTACACTTAAAACTGAGCGTCTGTAGCCGGCCTAAAAGTACCTAATGTCCCTCAAGAAGCGAGCTTATCACCTCCTCAAAGGCCGGCAACGCATCTGTGGTTCCTCTGGTATTGCAGATGTCGCAGGGCGTCGATGATCACCTCGGTGTTCCCGCTGCTCGTTTGCCCCTTTTCTTATAAAAAAAGCTATTGTAAAACGAACTAAGTAGTTATTGCCTTGCAAGTAAATAACTTAGGTACTCACTTCTTCTCCGCCCTTTAATATTTTTCTTACCGTTACATTTATCCTATTTTTTACGCTCACGGACATCTGCATATATAAAGCAAACGTTATTAACAGCGCAATAAGCTGTAGTGAAATAAATCACCGTAGTGCGGGCATTTTCCGTATTATCATCAATTTATTTAACAATTGACGTGATTTGTTGTCTTGAAGGATATGGATTACTTTTTGAATTGAATAAGTCTATCACCAACTCTGTTCATTAATTTATTTATGAGCTATACCTATAAATTATCGTCATTTGTTTCTATGCCAATAAAATTAATAAAGATTTCCCACGTAAATGACATAACAATAACCACATTGTGATCATCACCAGCTCACTATAAATACCTACCGAAGGGCGCGGAGCCCTAAGGAGTGACTAGGCCACCAACTAATCAACCACAAACAATGTATTAATTTATTTTGTTACATCTGTAAGATTACTTCATCGACATAAGTCTTTCGTTCGAACTCATTGACTTGATAAACTATTTATTTCAAAAATCGGTTAAATATGAAAGGAATAATTATTATCTGCTTTTGTTTATTATTATCTCATTTTATAACTTTTTATAATGTTAAAAACGGATTTTTTCGTTTCATTTCGCAAACACTTCAAGCGCAGGTTTGACATTGTTGTAGGTCAAGGTGCAACTGAAACGCTGCTGTCTAACAGTACAACATCGAGCTGAATTTTTAATATCAAACAGATTAAAACGACCTTGTAAACTGTTTTAATTTGTATGTAAAATATTTCTACAAGGAAAGGTTCTTGAAACTTTTTTAGAAAGAGACAAACGAGCAAGTATACTGATGCCTCTTAAATAGCAAATGTTTCCGTTATCATCAGACAAGTTAAAATGTTGCACATTGCACATTAATATTTAAGATTGAACAAATATCTTGCTACTTACTTACCTTTTATTACTTGTTCATCAAACATTTGGTTGTTCATATAAATATGTGTTATGTTAATTGGACTAAGCCTGGATTCAAACCACAGACTATGCATATTGACCTTTATAGATTTTTTTTATACTTGGCTAAAATACATGTTTTTAGAGGATAGATTTAATTTTCTGCTGCGTTAAAAAATTAATTAAAGTGCGAATTTAAAAGCAATTATTATTTTTTTCAAGCAGGTCGCATTATTCTTCACAACAGCTAAGAACTATAAAACTTTTTGCTGAATTTTAATCAATGTTTAAAGGAAAACTATAATTAGCGTTGCAAAAACTTTGAAAACTCACAAATATTCTTATTTGGTAATTTACTTCTGAAATTCAATGCCAAAACTTATTGTTTTAATTCCGTAGACCTTTTACTAAAAAAAATGTCGTCAAAATATCATCTAAATAAAAGTTTTCCTAAAAACTCATACACATCTCGGCTGTTTATTTTAGTGGCAAAAAGGTAAAATATCAAGAATTAAGGATCTTCGCACTGTTTACCTTAAATAATACTTCAATGTAAATATGTACACGGACATCGGAGCGTCACAACGTATTCACACTTGCCATGTTTGTTAAACACTTACAATAATATTAGTGGATATTTTGTGACCAACTGACAGGAAACTGTTTCAGATAGCTATAAGTTTACATTACAAATATAAATAACTATTTACACCCACATATAATAATTTGTTTACTCGTATTTACATAAAGGAACAAAAGAATCACATTACATCTAAAATATAACGAAAAATCTATTTTTTATTACATTACAATGGAACATCAAATATTTTCAAATACCAAAACATAAGAATTTATACCAATTTGACCTTTTCCGGTAAACCAGTGAGACAAAGGTTGACTACAATTTACACCTAAAAAACTTCAATTACAGGATTAGTCATGGCAAGACGATTTAGTTATCATTGCGTCGGTTCATCGTAAAAAAAAATATTTCGCTCAAAGTGCACTTTATTACTACCTGCGAATTACTAAAGAAACCAAGGCCAGTTTTACGCAATAAAATTTAATGACACCGATTAACAACAAAAAAGACTTCAATTTCGTGTCTTAAGAATCAAACCATAACTGGTAAGTAGTGTCTAATTATCAAATTTCGTTTTACTAAAACGTATAGAATACGTTTAGTCCAAAAACAATTACTTTAGTTACCAAATGTATTTGAACAAAAGATTTACTAATTTACACTACTAAAATGGAGTAGTTCAGACATGTTTAGTTGCTAAATTACTTGCTACTCGACTAAAATGCTATGCTGGTGCGAAACAATGCTTTAGAAGAATTCAGTAGCTTAGTAACTAGGCTCCTGGATTCTTAATATTCATAGACATTTCTACAATTCCTTAAGCACTAAGATAACACCTAGGTACCTAGAACAGCCATCCTCTCTTTCCCCGTCCTATTGTATGATTTTTGGTGTAAATATACACGTGCATATATTTAGTTAGTTAGAAAATGTAACAAGTCATAAACGTGACGGATTGTGTCAACATTGTAAATCAACGTATCTGACATTTACAAAGTATACTCGCATGCGAGCGAAGATTGTTCTTACTAAACACTATTACCAGAGTATAGTTTTCGTCATACTTACCTAAGAGTTACCTAATAGCTTGGAGGAAATGACCGACGTGCAGACTCGCGGTGTGTAACTAATATTTTGTCCTCATTTTAATATGTATGTGACGAGGTTCGATTTATATGTTCGAATACACATTACCTTGGCAACTATTTAAAGGTTTATTTTTCGGATTTTCATTTACTTTAAACTGAACATTTTTTCTGTAATATTATTCAAGTTTGTCTGACAAAATGCAATCAGTACCCACTTAAGTCTGAGTGTACCATGTTTAGGAGTGATTCTTACATTAATATTTCAAATCCTCGATAACTAATAACTCGAAAAAAACATAATAACATCCGTGAGACATTACTTAATTGAACACTACACACAATACACTAATTAATTGAAAACACAGCTTAACTCACGTTTATTTCGGTGTAGGTACCGACTAGTTTCAGACCCGTCGGGGGTCCTTCATCAGGGTGAGTGGATTATGGGGCTTTATTCGCGGTCGCGTCACGCCGATCACACTAACTAGTCGAAACCGAAATTAACGTAAGTTAAGCTGTGTTTTCAATTAATTATTATAACATCCCTTTCCAAAAAACTCGACATATACAGAATTTTGTAATTATCTGCTGAAAGCGCACATATATTCACGCAATGAAAAATAGTGCTACATGCCCATATACCAAATTCTATGATTGCATTATATCGTCAAGGCCGTTGATCTTAAATTACAAAACAGTAAATTGAAACGTTAAATTCTGTTTTTCTTTAGATTAGACTACTCGTATAATAACACTTGATTTTATAATCAATATATCCGTGCTTTGAAGTCTTCAATAAATATTTTTCTTTATAAAGATCTGTCGTCATCGATTTGTAAATAAAGGAAATAGGAAATACCAAACATACAACATAATTAATATTTATAATAGCATTTGTTTATGAAAAGGAAAAAATAATAGTTGAAAAATACATTTATTGTTATGATAAGCGCTCAAGTGTGACGTATTTGTGTATATTTCTAGATTTATCTCATATAAAAACCAGTTTCCAACGCAAGGAAGTGTGCGGGGGGCAAAGTACAAAAGCTTATTCAAATATTAATATAAATAAAGCAGGAACTCGCAAAGATGTTTTCCAGGTTATTTCGTTTTGTACAAGTTGTGATAAATATGATGTAATAAAATAAACACAACAAATAAAACAGTCATTACAAGCTTTACTACTAATAATTTACTAACTAGCTGTTGTGAGCGACTTCGTCTGCGTGGAATTAAATAATATAGCCTATGGTACTCGGGGATAATGTAGTTTTCTGATGGTGAAAGAATTTTTAAAATCGGCCCAGTAGTTCTTGACTTATTTCAATACATACAAATTTCTCTCTTTATAATATTAGTATAGATAATAATGTCTCACGGAAGTTTAAACAGTGAAATAGATAATACAAACACTAAATATCGAAGTTTTCTTGCGCAAAATTTAATTCAAGTAGTAACACACAAGTATCAAATAAGACAAAATATGTTTCTCATAGTTTTTTAACTTCATTAAAAAAAATATTCTTAATTTTGATTTATTTCAAATTGCATTAAAGTCATGTAATTATTTTCGTACATTAATTACAGCTGAATTATACCTACTAAATTAAACTCAAGAAAAAATATAAAACATAAAGATAAACTTTTGTACGTCTTGAAACAAAAAATAGTTACCTATATTATTTTTGCACAGGAAAAGTCGAACTGCTATTTAATTTAAAATGCCGTATATATGAGCTTGAGTGCAGAGGAATTGCAATCCGGAAATTCACTTAGCGGTATAAAGGGACACTGATTGTATGTCAAGGATAACGCGTATGACCGCAGCAAGAATTGATACCAATTATAGGAAATTACAAAAAATATTTACACACATTTCTTTCTCTAGAACTAATTACCGCTTAAAATCGTCATAGATTATTTATCAATTCCCTTATCTATTTTTCTCACATGATGATTTTCATTTAAAGACTTCCTCGTCAACTTTAACTTACCTAGAGATTAGATCATATTTTTATTAGCTAATTATTGCTTTTTTTAATAAAGCAGTACGTGGGTTTCGAACGAATGTCCGTGCGGTTACGTTCAGTCGATGTATTTACAAGCTATGCCAACAGGTGGCGCTAGGTGTCATGAATAGAACATTTTGTAGTAAATGGTGCCATAAACGATTTTTTTTTTGGAAAATTTATGAATAGATTTATAGTTTTTTTTAAGTAAAAAAGAACTAACATGGAGAAAAAGCTATCTCCGGGAGATTTGTTTAGATAAATATTATAAGAGCGAAAAAGAATACGTTACAAATTCGATTAAAATTATCTCCTCAACTTATTTATTTAAATTGATAATACTGGTTCGTTCTTTTAGAAACCTATTTTATTCATATTTATTCGTTCTATTTATCCAAATTTAAATGATATAAATGAACATTAAATATTTGCTAGCCCTACTTGTTTGGGTCACAATTATTTGCATAGTCAATAATCTTACGTCAAAGAGGATTTTAATCATACATTCAGACATAATATATTATGTTTTCTCAAGACATGTTTTATTTAATCGCTTTACCTCCAATTCTCAGTCAAACATACATTTGATTAACGATAATTACTTACATTTGAAAACAGTCTAACATTAGAGAGAGAGAGAGAGAAAGAGAGAGAGAGAAAGAGAGAGAGAGATTTTTAAGAGAAAAAAAGTGTGAAGACGTAATCATCTAACGAAATTATCAATCCCAATAGATTCCAACCATTAACCATAGGCTCCATTAGACCGAAGTCACGCAAAAAACGGCCTTACGCCGAAGCAAAATCTTCATTTATTGCGCGAACCCGGTCTAATAAAGCCGAAGGGTTATAAGCTTTTATTGCTTGTCTGTTTTTAATATCATAGAGAAATGATTACAGCATGTAGCTACTGATTTGGGGGTTGCCCAAAGGACCTTTCGATTGGCAATCGCTAATGGAATCGACAAAAATTTTGACAGTGTCATTCGATAAGTCATGTGCTTGTCACGTGTGAGATGTCGAATATTCGCTATAGAATCGCTTTGTAGCGCTTATACTTTAGTTAACCCCCAGGATATTCTTGTACCCATTATAATATTTAATTAAATTTAAAAAATCTAATAAATTAATTTAATAATCTTACTTTTGAGAATAAAAAAAGAATAACTGACGTCTACAAAGCAGGTTGTCAAGGACATATCGCGTCGTTCAATCGATTATTTCCTGCAATTTTCTTAGAACTTATCATCCATCTAAGTCATAGAATTCTTATGTAAGCCAGTTAAATAAATAAATTATAATACAGTTACAAAAAGTGGTCAAATGAAGTTATCGTTTTCGCTCGCTTAGCATAAAAAGTTTTATTAACTACAATGGAAACCGACTATAAAAAAAAAACACTTAGTAAATACGATTAGATCAAAACAATTTAACATATAGGAACTAATTAAATAAGAAAATCTAAACAAAGGTGAGAATTGTTTTTCTTGTCTTTAGATTTTTTTTACACTTTAAATTTTAATTAAATCTAACATTTTAAAGTCTTATATAATGTGTAATTCATGAATAGTTATATTCCCGAGTTATGTATTTCCCGAATAAAAACTAAAAGATATTTACAAGGTCCTATTCATGGACTAAATAATCATTAACAATAATTACGAACACTAGAATCTTTGTTTCTAAACATTTTGCCAGTATCACTTATACAGGGTGTGTTGAAAAACCTTCGTATTTTATAATAAAGACACTAGCCTTTAGACTTAACACTTTTAGTCCGGGTGGCCGCTTGCTCGTTTGCCACTTTGTAATATAAAAAAACTAAACTTAACTACGTCTAGCACCCTATATTTTTTTCATATTTTGATTAAAACCACCATTGACGTAGACGAAGGAACCAGTATGTCTTTAAAATGTTGCCAATTATTGGAGTGAATTTTATCATATGTGATATTAAAAAAAAATTGAACAGCCTTGATAAATAGCAAAGGAAATTCCAAACAGGTTTACATGTGCGCAATAAAATAACAATTTTATCTGTCGCGTTGTTTTCGACTGTAAAAGAATTTCTCACTTCATTTACGTCATCTGACACATCAAGATTTTTTTTTATTATTAATAGAAACTTGGTAAATATTAATTAGGGCACGAGGGGTCATCAGTGTCCCCTGAGTCGTGCAGAAGCCCAGTGCAGAGAGTCCTGAGGCGTTCGTAAGAGATTCCGGGACTATCTTTTACCGGGACGGCCACTGAGGGGGTTTTGGTGAGTCAAATCTCCCTGTCTTACCCCCAGAAGACAGGGTATCTTTTAAAGATTGAAAAAAAAGGTAAATATTGATTATGGTTTCACGTTGATATAGTTTTATACATTAGAGTTTAGAAAATTCTAGAATACTCCTTGAACCCGTAACAAAACCGTAATAGAATATATATAAATTTTAATTACATTATTCCCTATAATAAATTAAACATCGTTTCAAAGTATAATGAACATAAACTTTGCCTATTGTACTCCATGGAGGTGATCATAATAATTATATTTTGATTTAAAACATATAACACGTCTTCAAACGTCAACAGACAGTTATTATGACGAGTGTCCAGAACAAAATAACTATGTCTATGTGAAGTTATATTATTAAACGTTATTAAATATATTTAAACATCCCCTAGTTTATTATAAGAGCAAAATCTATTTAAATATCAAAGATTGGTATGCCCAAAAAATATTATAAAGAGAGACTTTGTATTTGTGTATGTATTGAAATAACTTAAGAACTACTGGGCCGATTTCAAATATTCTTTCACCATTAGAAAGCTACATCATCCCCGAGTAACATAGGCTATATTTTTTAATTCCACGCGGATGAAGTCTCGGCATAACAGCTAGTAATAATTAATGTAAGATAATTGACCTTTTTCATCGCTTCTTTGGATTAAAAAATAAAGTCGTTAAGGTATTAAGGTTAGATTTATTATTGCTAATTGTTCTTGTAATTAATAAATCATTTTTGATCACTATGTATATTTGGGGTCATCAAAATTCCTGTTTAGATAAGCAAGATCCTTCTAGTTCTAGATATATATTTTAAATAGAAATTAATAACAATGATAGACCTATTTCGAAAGTTTTTCCAAGCGACTTGAACCGAGGATTCGTGGCGTAAAAACTATACCCAAACGTCACTGCACCATTGTGATAATTCAAGGCGGTATTTCATCTTCCTGTCGACGGGAGTTTCCACAGCCGAAACATGTTTGTGAAAACATATTGTGATCCCATTCATTTTCTTTGGAAAAACTGAGATAACAATATGATTCCCCTCACATGTGTCGGAAGTGGAAACACGAATACATCAAACAATATTTTCCGTCTAATATTGCTACTAGAACCTTAGGATTATTTCTTTTTAATTGTTTCTAATTCGAAGTCATAGAGATAAGAAACATTAAGAACTTAATTGATTTTTTATTTGTTTCTCGGCAATATTTTTTAATTAGTTTTCCTCGTAGTTGCATTATATTCTTCGAAAATTTATTTCCTCTAACAACTGCACAAATTCTACAGAACTGAAGATAATCTATATATATAAAAGAGTAGAGGGGTTTCTTAAAATCAGCGCACAGCCAAAACTACTAGGTCTAGAGACTTGAAATTTTGTACAGAGGTTACTGTTACTACGTAGATGAGCACTAAGAAAGGATTTTGAGAAATTCGACCCCTAAGGGTCCGAAATGGGTATCCAAAGTTTGTATGGAGAAAAATGATTCCTTTGTTAGAATTGGATGAAAATTAGAATGAGTGCTCTTTAGCA